>JALPQD010000516.1:957490-1029990 GCA_023101885.1 Typhlomys cinereus | reverse complement strand
TGGCGGGTGGATCGAGGCTTAGATGCTGTGGACTAAGGAAGCAGGAGGCGTGTCTGAGACACTGGAGAATGGAATCCTTGGAGCAGAGGACCCCGGATGTTCTGGGGTGGGTGGATCCTCAGGTGAGTGGCCGAACTGTCCTCAGGGAAAGGATGCTGACACAGCATGGTGAAGGCTCCGTGAGATCAACCGCACTCCTCCTCTCCTCTCTTACTACGAAGTCGAGGGGGCGCCTCCTCCTGTGTCCTTTTCTGCTGAGGCTTCTCAGAGGGTGGGTTTTGTGCAAACTAAAGTTTGAGGGGAGGTTGGTGGCTGGGCACCCACGGAAGGGCGGTGCAGGCTCAGGAAAAGTTGAAGAGTAGCTCAGAGTGACGTAGGAAAGTTCAACACAGAAAAGACTCAGACTCAGGCAAATGCATCCAGACACACACACATCAATCACACACACACACACACACACACACACACACACACACACACACACACAAATGAAAATGCCAAATACACACACATAGAATATGATACCCCCTAATCCCCACATGGCATACAATACCCCTTATCCCCACACACAGCACTGCATATGCCAAATACCACACACAGCATACACCACCATCCACCACACACACACACACACACACACACACACACACACATCACTGTATATGCCAAATACCACACACACAGAGCATACAGCACCCCCCAACATGCACCACATATACACCTCTCACGTACACACACACACACACACACACACACACATCACTGTATATGCCAAATACCACACACACAGAGCATACAGCACCCCCCAACATGCACCACATATACACCTCTCACGTACACACACACACACACACACACACACACATCACTGTATATGCCAAATACCACACACACAGAGCATACAGCACCCCCCAACATGCACCACATATACACCTCTCACGTACACACACACACACACACACACACACACACACACACACACATACACGTTAAAAGCATTCAGATGGATGAGAACTCAGGTGGTTAAGAGCACTCAGCCTATAACCATGAGGGCCAGACATGGGGCCCGGCACTCATGCTCCAAGCCAGGCATCCCTCCCATAGCCCCAGCTCCAAGCAGCGTGGAGGCAGGAGGATGGCTGGGACTGCCAGCCTCCACCCTAGCTAAGATGCGAGCCCCAGGCTCAGGGAGAAACCCTGCCTCGGAGGAATGGAGACAGTGAGAGCCGAGGGCTCCAAATGCCCTCTCTGGCCTCCGTACGCCCACAGTCCCCCACGTTACCATGCACATGCATGCACATGAACACATATAATCACAACTAAATAAAATGCATAATTAAATACATGAATCTTAGTAGTCTTGATAAGCTGGCGCTCCTCAAGCCCCCAGCGCCCAGAGCCCTGGAGGAGCGACTCGGCCAGCCTGGAGGTGGACAGCAGAGGAACATGGCGGGAGCAGGTGGCAGGAGCAGGTGAAATCCTCAGATGTCATCCATCTGAACCCAAAGGTCACTCGGCTCTCGGACACACTGGCACTTCTCCTGGCGAGCTCACACCACCTCCCGTCTAGACGTGTTTCGACTCTGTGGTGACATTTCAAACCAGAGATTTACAAAAGTTCAGTTCCCGCTAAACATTCCATTAGTGGTTACGGCGTATTTCATTGATTCATTGCTGATCATAGACCCAGTTTTAAAGACTCTTTCTATTTGTGGTGTAGAAATCCATCCTTTGATGGATTTGGGCTTGGCGTGTGGACCCTCGGCAAAACGCCCTCCGATTGGAGATTTTTAGCCTGACTCCAGTTTGTTGCTTCTTACCCACTTCCTTCAGTTGTAGGGTTAGATCTGCTACTGACAATGCTTCCAACAGCCCCTGGACTATGAGCAAATCCCAATGGCCGAGCGACACACCTTTCCCATGCAGATGTCCCTATTGTGCAGACAGACGCCTACAGTGAACAAGGCCGCTCATCTCCTTGGAATTAACCCTTGGTTGCCTCTGGCTTCCTCAGACGCCTAGATGTGGTTTCCAGACAGGTCTGTGTCTTGTGCTGACTGTATCTCGTGCTGCTGGGAGGATTTACAGCTCCCTGGACACACATGGCTCTCAAGCTCCCACGCTGGGCTCTGCATCCAGCTGCTGCCCCAGATACTCTTGGGAGATGTTGCTCACAGACTCTTGGCCGGAAAGGGGTCTCCTCAGGGCCCAGGGGCATCTGACCATCTACCTGTGACACCAGCCAGTCGGTCAGAGCAGAGCGTGTTATGCACAGGCTGCCCGGTCTCAGCAGGCACAGGGGAAGCTGGCTTGTTCTCTAGCATCTTCTATCTGCGAGAATATGTTGTCACAAAAGGAAATGTCACAGGATTCTAGGCCAGTCCTCAAGAGGTTACAGAAACAGCTTGTCATTTGGACCTATTTCTTGTGTGTATGTGTAGCAAGGGTGTTTAAGTGTATGCGTCTGTGGAAGTCCAAGGTGACATCAGAATCATCGTCAGCAATCCAGGCTGCTCTCCCTCCTTGTTGCTTTGCTCAAGGGTTTCCAGGCTCTGCCTTCCAGGGCCAGAAGAACAGGCTGTCACCATTGCTGCATTATTACTTGGGGTCTGGATCCTATCTCAGGTCCTTTTGCTTGTGAGGTATGTCTCCGACCCCAAAGTACATATTTATCCTTGAGGGGAACTGAGTTCTGAGGACTCTGGGCTCCGCTCTTCATGGCATAGTCCACGGTAGCTTTCAGGAAGGGCCAGGGAAAGCATCAGATGCCTTGACAAGAGGGCAAGAGGGCACACCCGGCACTTCCTGCTGATCCAGCAAGATGCGCCTTGCTGAGCCCCGACCTGCGGCTTGTCTCTCTTCGCTGTGACTCAGCCGCCTCCCAGGACATCTTCCGGCTGTGTTCACCGCTTGCTGGGAGGCAGACAAGCCTTCCTGGGATTCTGAATCTGACAACTTCTGGATTTGGACAGCTAATATAACTGCTTGACATACAGTTGAATGAGGCCACTGGTAAACTTTTTTTTTATTTGCAGAATTTAATACTTCATGGGACAATCCACGAGAAGTACTCAGCATACAGTACAGTTACAGTCACAAGTCCATGGACATTGCTTCCTCTCCACCCCTGCCTCTCAGAAAATTGAAAGGATGGAGTTTAGTGGCTTGTAAACCTTGACTTTCAAAGCGTGGAAGGTCCACTTGGCCACTAGGGGGCACCAGTAACATGGAAAAGATATGGCATGCATCTCGCTTCCAGGGAAGACAGCAGATTGACTTTCTGAATGTTTATGAACTAGTGCAGCTGCTGGCATCTGCTGAGGTCCTGGGGACTGGGTCTCACTTGTGGGACATGAGGAAGGTGCTCTCAGACCCCTCCCCGAGACTCCCCACCTAGGGCACACTCACACCTAGCTTGTTCACGCCACTGCCTTTTACGTCAGTGTTCTTCCTCCTATCCCAATAATCAGCCCCAGTTCCTGGAAAATAAACAGGTGCTCAGTGTGTGCAAGAGGAGGGAGACTCCCGTGGGAGGAAGAAAGGTCTAGATTTACATGTTTATCTCCATTCCCAAGACACCCAGAGGATGGATCTTCTGACTTAGCCCACCACTGCATTGGAAGGTGACTAGATCCCGGGCACATGGATGTGACGGGTATCCCAGAACGCACAGTGGGAGAGAGCGCTGGAGGGAAGAGAGGGGTATGGTGACTTTGCTTTGGCAAAACACAGAACATTGGGCTGGGGAATAGCTCACCGGGTAAGGCACCACTTACCTGAGTTCTGTCCCGGGAGACCACACGGAAGAAGGAAAAAATGGACTTTCAAAGGTTGTCCTCTGACCTCTACCATGCACCATAGCATGCATGTGCATTCTCTCTCAACTGAATAAATAAAATACTAAAAGGAGAGAGAGAGAGAGACAGTGGTTAATAAGCATGTTTTAAAAAAAGAGCAAAATGCCCAGAACATGGTCGGGGTAGGAAGGATTATGGCCCAAACAGACAAAGTACATACCCAAGCTAGTACCTCCAGGGCCTTCTTAGCTGTTGACTCTTCCAGGATGCCAGGATCCTGGCATCTGAGCCGCCGTGGCATCTGATCAGTCTTGAGGCTCTTGGCCCTAACAGAGCTGTGGAATGAGACACACTCCATGCGCTACCCAGGCATCTACAAGGAATTCATCGCTGACTACACTCCTTGTAAACAAGAGCCACCCGTCCAGATGAATTGACCCCTGCTGACTCTCAAGTTCTGGTGAGGATGGTACCTTCACTGCAAGCTGGACTTTCTAGAACAATCTTAGAATGCTATCCATGCTAGGAAATCTCCAATCAAGCTGAAAGTTCCAAGTGGCCAGAATCGATAGCTTTCATGTCCTAGTGTCTGACGTGCTCAAGCCGGAGAGGTACCTCTCATTGGTGGCTTTTAGCTTGCATTGGAGCTGTGACACAGGGCTGTAGGTATGGTGTCGTATGTCCACTGCAAGGGGTAACGCAAGGGGTAACTTCGTGGAGCCAGAGAGACGCAAGAAAGAGAAGCAGGATGGGAAAGATTGAAGGCCTTGGGGAGAAGGTACCGAGCTATTCAGCAAACCAGGACATAGGGACACGGTAGTCTGCACAGCTGATACTATTTCCACTCTAAATGCCCCCGTGGGAACCGAAGTGAGAGCTGCCGAAGTAACGAGACCAAGTCCACGTTCTCCTGCAGGGAAATTTCTTTGCCAATATCCCATGTCCATTTCTGCTTCAAGAAAACCACTTTTCAGTGCACTCGAAGATTATTCACTTTCTCAGATTTGCAGGTGGGAAAGTTCCCAAGGGTGCCATAGTGGGGCAGACTCCTTCCAGGTAGCAAACACAGAAAAGTAAAGTGCGCACTAAGTGCCTTGGGGAAATGGTGCATTGGATGTCTTCCTTCAGAGTTCTGCCCTGGGAAAATTCCTTGCATTGTGCCTACTCAAAGCATAGATTTACTCACTTATTCCCCGGAATGGGCTTCTAGAGAGAATCTTCTCGAAGATTCTCACACTCACTAAGGAAAAGAATCCATTTTTTGGATTCATCAGTTTGCAAGCTAAGCAACTGCACAAGAATCCCATTCAGAAAGTCCCAAGATCCGGCTTCATACTTGCAGGCACCATCTTAAAATCTTAATGCTGTTCGAACACAGTCTTGCCTTTTCATTTTGCACTGGGACACACAGAACATGCAGCAGTCTCTGGCAAGATGACTTCGTGCCAGCCTAGGCTCAGCTCAGGATTTAAAACCAGACAGATCTGGACGAAATTCTCATCTCCCACTTGGTAACTGTCATCTTGGACACGTGGGAATTCGCTGCTTACACAGCCTCCGTTCTATCACGCAGCTTGCCCGCCTCCTAGATATGCAGTGGAGATGTGAAGACACAGGGGCCAAGTCTGCCAGTGTTGGGACAGCCTTCGGGAATCTGGCTGGGCCCTGGGGCCTGGGAGGAGGGGTGGGCAGGTGCTCAGGGGGGCTCTGGCCCTCGCTCTAGCCTTCTGTCTCTCTCATCCTCTGGCCCATCTGTTTCTCACCTGCCTCACGGCTGCAGCCCCGTTTCCAGCTGGTGATTTTCCTAGAAGCCTGGGGTACAGAATATGACACACGGTGATCAACGGAACGAGAGGAGGCGCACAGGTCTCGCCGCTGATCGTCAACAGATTTACCAACAATTATAAAACGTGGCTTCTTCTCATTCATGTTGCCCCGCGAGCCAAGAGCCACGGGTGGTAGCAGAGACCAGGGTTCTGGTACGACTCTCCCGCCAAGTCGGTCGGCCTCCAGATGGCTGACCTTCCCCAGACTCCGCTTTCTTCCCGGGAATTGTATATTCGAGGAAAAGTCAGACTTTTGGGTTTGGCTCGGAGAACTTAGATCTTGCTTCAAGCACAGCTCCCCCGCCCGGTGCCTTCCTGCTTCCTCCTGTCAGGAGAATGTTCTGCTTTTGTGTCTCAAAGTCAGCGTTGGTAGGGAACGTAGTGTGTTCCTCCTTGGTCCCTGTTTCTGAGCGCTCCTCAGGTGAGGTGACCCCCCCATATGGTGAGGTGTCCCCCCGGGTTAGAACTCGGGCCTTGGAGACCTCCTGGCTCCTCAGCCACCCTCGCTGTCTGATGAGGACACCCCCAGGGTCCCAGGGCTCATCAAACTCTTTGCAATCTCTCCGGGTTGCCAGGATTTCAAGCGGAAAGGAGGGATCGTGAGTGTGAACCCACCCACCGACGTGATCGGTGTTCAACTGTCCAGACCCGACGGTGTGACGCAGTCCTCTTGTGACATCAGTGCCTTCTGACTGCTTGGACGCGTCACCTGCTGATAGCGTGGGGCACAGGTCGCAGCACGAACCTCGGATGGACTTCATCTACTAACAGTCGAGAAAAAACAACCCAACTCTGAGATGTGGTGCAGAAAAATTGGAGCTGTAGGCCGGGGATACGACTCCGCGCTTACAGCATTTGCATCTGAGATCGCAGGCCTAGATCCTGTGTACAAATGCCAGGTGGGGCTAGCAGACTTGCTTGCAATTCCAGCCCCCAAAGGCAGGGACTGGGAACCCCAGGCTAATCCTCATGGAGGACTCTGGGTTTAATTAGAGACCCAGGTGCACAATATAGTGGAAGGGTGACGGCGGATGACTCCTGATATAGCCTTTGATCCTCCCTACACGTGTACTGTCCATGTGACCCACACATACATGTAAGTGCACCCACATGCAAGTATGCGTGTGCACATACACGCAGAAATGAGAGAGAGAGAGAGAGAGAGGAGCCGTGTCTGTCGCCAGCTAAGCCCTCCAGTGCTTCTGGATTCTGGGTTTTTATAACTCTAGCCCAGCGTCAAGGAGATGTCGATTCCCGAGATTCTAAGGCCACATCTGTTTCTCATTCTCTCTCCTTGCTGCGTACTCAGGCCCTTCCCTCCAGCCATTCTGTGACCTTGGGATTCCAGGGTGACAGACTTTTGGGTCTGACCTTCTGTCATGGTAACAGAAGCTGCCTCGTCTTAGTTCACTCAGTCTCGGGAGCAAACACGGTGCAGGGCCTGCTGCAGCCTTCTTGGTGTGCAGAGGAGGACACAGAGATCCAGAGGTCACACATGGTGAGGTCATAGGCTGTCAGCAGGTCTGGAGCAAGGCAGTGGAGCTCTGGGGTCCCCATGGAGTGGGAGGCAGGGGTCTCAGTTGTGGGTGAGTGTGCATTGGAAAGGGGCCGCTCAGCGCTGCCTGGAGGGTTTTTTGTTCTCACGGCTTCTGGTACCTAAAGGGTCAGCAAGGAGATGCTGACGACAATCCTCCAATGCTCAGGGTGGCCCCGCATACAGAAGGGTCCTCCATGCACGTCGGCAGTGGAGATGGAGAAAGCTCAACACACACTCAGGAGCACAAGTCTGTCCTCTGTTGTCGACCTTATTTCCTACCATCTACCATCTGTCAGTCCTCTATCTGTCATCTACCTGCCTACCTGCAAATCCATCCATCAGTTCTCTCCCTCTATGTAACTACCTTCCTATCCCTCTGTCCATCCATCAGTCTGCCATCTATCACCTATCTGCCTACCTATGAATCTATTAATCCTCTGTCTACCTCCCTTCCTACCCATCTATCATCCATCAATCATCAATCATCTACCTACCTACCTACCCACCAATCTCTCCCATCTATGTAACTACCTTCATATTCTTCTATCCATTTATCAGTCTGCTATCGCCTACCTGCCTATCTATCAATACATCAATCATATATCATCTACCTACCTACTTACATAGTCATCAACTTCTCTCATCTAAATACCTACCTACCTATCATCTATCCATCCATCAATTCTCCATCTATTACCTACCTACCTATTTATCTATCAATCATCCATTACCTATCAACATCTATTAATCCTCTCTAATCTATCTACTTATCCATCTATCAATCATCTATCTTCTATCAATTATCTATCATCTACTATCCATCCATCCATCCATCTATCCATCATCTGTCTGTCCATCATTCATCCATTTACCTATCAATCATCTATCACCTACCTATCTACTTGTCACTTATTCATCATCTGTTATTTCTCTATCCATTATCCATTATTGTCTATCCATCATCCATCTATTTACCATCTATCAACTATCATTTACATATCTATTGTCTATCATCTATTTACCTCTTATCCATTGTCTATCATCTATCATTCATCTTCTATCCATCATTCATCTATCTAACCATTTACTCAGTCATCTCTCACCTATCTACCTATCATCTGCTACTTCTCTATCATCTATTTATTGTCTATCACCTGTGTATCTACCACTTATCCATCAATTATCATCTATATATCTACTATCTATCATCTATCTATCTCTTATCAATATAATCTATCTTTCATGTATCTCCCATCTATCAATTATCATCTGCATATCTACTATTTCTCATCTGTCTCTCTACCTATCATCTATATATTTACCACCTATCATCTATCATGTACATATCTATCGCCCATCGTCTACCTACCTCTGACCTATCATCTGTATACTCTCTATCTACCATACTATCATCAGTGCGTCTACTAGCTCTCATCTGTCCTCTGCTTCTTGTCGATCTACTCCCCCCCTCAGCCATCCATTTATCTATTTATATCTTTACTCTTTCCCCAGAAAGCAGCTAGAACTCCAGGCTTTTGACAGATGAGCCTGGATGCTTTTAGGATCCATGGTTGAGACAAGAACTTAGTCTTCTGAAAGGAACTTCCAAGTTCTCCTCATTTTGATACCCTTAGAAGGAGTGAGTTGGGTTGTTGTTTCTTGAAAATCCCACACTGTGCATATGAGTGTGCATGGCTGGCTGACATCGGTTTGATTCCTGTGGAATTCCCCCTTTGGCTATGGAAAGTCCAGAATTTTCCTTGAGATCCTGACCTGTGACTTTGTCTGCACACAACCTTGAGAGAAGCCTGGGGCTTGTGACAAGGCCACACCCCATGGTCACACACTTTGATGACCTAGACTTACTTTGATGACATTGATGACTTTGGTGACATGTTTCATGCGGCTTCAGAACTGTGTACTGTGTTGTATTAAAATGACATAGTAAAACTGCATAGAAACATGAATTAACATATTATAGACAATATTAATATGCATGACACATGGCACAGTAACCATTGCCATCAATACACACATATCTGTTACATTGACCATATGCTGCATATCGTATGTCACCTTAATGACACGTTACTTTGATGGTTAACATTATCGACCTGACCCCTAAGAGGCGGGCTCCAGACCCACCTGAGAGAGAGTCTCCAGTTTAAGGCTGGCCTCCGCTCTGCCCATCAAAGACTGTCTTGATTGTTTATATTAATTGATGTGGGAAGACGCATCCCGGAGTGGGGGACACCATTCCCTGGGCTTGGGATCTTTAGCGTGTTTGAAGGTGGAGAGAATGAGTAGCAAACATGCTTCGATTCATTTGTCGCTTTCCGCTCTTGACTTCGGGGCGATGTGACAGCGCCTTCTGCTCCTGCTGCTGTGGCCTTGCTGCTCTCGCCACGGTGCTGCTAGGACCGCAGGACCCCAGCAGGACCCCAGCAGGACCCCAGCAGGACCCAGCAGGACCCCAGCAGGACCCCAGCAGCCCCAGGGAACGGGGTTTAGTTTTTGTTTGTGATTCTGGCTGCGGGTCAGAGTCCAGCTTGGCAGAGGAGTTCATAGCAACAGGGCACTGGCTCCGCCAGAGCCACGGGAATTGCCGAGAGAGGGGCAAACCTCACTCGCCAGATTGCGAGTGTGCCAAAGTTTACCGAAGAATGCCAACTCCTGTACCACCTCCTTCAGTCTCATCCACCTGCCCAAACAGTGGTCCCGCCCACCAAGAGCTGGGCCTTTCCTCATCAAATTAGTCAATTTCCCTCAGACTCGCTCAGGCTTTGCTCTGACTATCAACTCTTCACAGACATGTACAGAACACAACCTTCAATTGTCAAATTGACCCCCGTATCTAAGCGGCACAGTCAGTAACCCGAAATTGTGAGCCGAACAGACCCTGTCTTCCTTCAGTTTGGTTCTTCTCAGATACCTCATGACAGCAAGACAAGGAACTGATCCAGTTATGTACCACAGTAACAATATACTACACTTCGTGTGATGCACATCGCATATCATTACTAACCTCTGTATAATACCATAAACACGCTACAGATCACATTTATACGTCTTATACTATCAACATGCTGTACATTACATGGATGGAACAGTATACACTACATAAGTCAATACATAATTAAAACACAGGATCTATTGTATTAACATACGGCATGTTGACATATCACAATGATGCATGCTTCAGTTACTGCACTAACACCTCCACCATATGTCCCTAATGCATGCCATCGTGTGTCATGTTCGTAACATTCCACTCAACGCATTGCATGGATAACACATTACTTATGATAACACACAGTACCAACACACCCCATAGCTCCAGATGGAAGCCTTATCCATTAGTGCACGCTGCATACTATATTAATGTGTACGGCTCAGCTAGAGGAAATGGCACCCTTTCTAGTCACCTCTAACCCTCACTGTCACCTGCAGCCCGTGGACACAAACCTCCTTCCACAAAGACCGAACAAGTCCCTGCCAGGCAGCTCTTACTCCAGCTGTCACGGAGCTCGGCAGCTGCCTGTGAGGCTCTCTAGCCTCACTCCTAGCATGCCTCAAAACACTGACAGTCTCCTGGGATGACACCTGCATGGAGCCCGGTCCTCTGAATTCACTTACTAACCCTGCTCCCAGGAGCACACGCGCCAGCCTGAGAGGCAAGGCGGAGAGGCTCGGCTCTCGGTAGCACATGGGGCCAGCTGGTGCCTTCCTGAGGATTCACCAGGCACAGAGATAGTTGTCCCCTGACCAAGGACGGACAGGATGCAGTGTGTCATTGAGATGACCTCCCTGTGCTCCTGGAGCCCAGACCAGTGACCGTCAGGCTTTGGTATAAATGTCCATTAATTGATGGCTGTGTTAACATCCAGTCATGGCTATAATCACTTGGCTCTGACTCCCCGGCCTTTAATGGTGGGTTTGGGGACGACTTCCTGGCTCCTTTCTAGCACTGCTCCCTGACTGTTGCAATTCGCCTGCATGGTTGCTGATAAATGACCACCAAACGGCTTAAGGGAACAAAGGGTTTATTTCCTTAGGACAGTCTGGTTACAGTTCATAGTCCAGCTTGGCGGGAGAGCTCCCACCAACACCAGGGCCAAGGGAACTGGCCACACCATCACCACATAACAGCTGAAAGATGGACAATCCTTACTGGTCTTACAGAAGGACGCCAACTTCCTCAACCAGCTCTCAGTATTTCATTCGCCCTTTCAGGGCCTAGTCCCACCCACCATGGGCTGGGCCTTCCCCATCAGCTAGACAATCTCCTGCAGGTTTGCTCTGGGCTTAACCCAACCACTAATTCTCCACAAATGTGCCTAGAGCTCAAACCCTCAACCGTCAGGTTGACACCTGTGCCTGACTGTGACACTGACCTTGGAAGAGGCTGAGCTCATGCACCTACTGCACTGCTGATCCGCGTGGATGTGTAGTGTGCAGGAGGCCACCAGCATACCACCAACTGCACTGCACATGCTCTCAAGCAGTCTCCTGGGCAGCACTGTAGCAGTTCGCCTGCATGGTTGCTAGTAAATCACCATCAAAAGGCCTAAGAGAAGGGATTTATTTTCTCTTATGATTGTCTAGTTACAGTTCATAGTCCAGCTCATACCAACAACAGGGCTGAAGGAACTGGCCACACCATCTCTACATAACTGCTGAGAGAGAGACAATCCTTACTTGCCAGACCAGCATGTCTGGCCAAATATACAAGGATACCCACTTTCTCAAACAGTTCCCTCCGTTTTATTCACTTGCCAGGGGACTAGTCTCATTCATCATGGGCTGGGCCTTCCCTATTCACTAGACAATCTCCCGCAGGTTTGTTCTGGGCTTAACTCAACTACTAATTCTCTACAAATGTGCCCAGAGCTCAAACCCTCAACCATCAAGTTGACACCTGTGTCCAACTATGACATTCCACCCCTTGTCAACTTGACACAAGATCATTATCACATTTAACTGTAACTTTCACCTTGTCCCCACAGTGTTATATTATCTTAAAATTACATTTAAAAGTCTGAAATCTCTTAACTGTAAGATCCTCTCAAATCAAGTTAAATACTTCAGCACAGATAAAACATTAAAATGGAAGTGTTATGACATGATAAGAAAACATCAAGTTACCACTAAAAATGTCCAAACAATCAAATATGTATGCAACAGTTCTAAGTCCCTCTCCTGTTGTTCATCATGTAGCTGCAGTGATTCAAAGACTGCACAAGCAGCATTTCTCTGGATCAGGCTGAATCTCCACTCCCAGCTGTTTTCTGGCATCTCTACCAACACTCTGGGTTCACCTCTGCAGCTATAAGCTTCATTTTCCTTTGAGAAATTCTAAATCTGCCACTTAGTGTCAAGGTTCAGCTACTCTCCATGAACCCCTTAATAGTACACCAAAACCAGTACCTCCTGGGGGATGCTGGAAGATTCTGCAGCAAGGTTGAAACATAACTTGGTTCATTCGAGCCACAGCTGTACCGGCTTTAGCGCGCTGACTCTGGATAAGCCCTTTTCTAGGCAGCCAAAACTTCCAAAAGGCAAGAAACGGCTTCAGCTTGGGCCCTTCCCCGAGAGGGAATCCAGGTTTTTGAGCCACGGAATCACCGTAGGGTGGTATTTATGTCTTCCACTGTCCCATGCAAATCACTAGGTTTTCCTTCATCGGTGCTCATTTCTCCAGCAGCGGCAGCTGTTCTGCTATCTGCCACATCCACATCCAAAACTTCTCAGCCATCAACGCAGCTCTCCTCTGTCAATCAAACCAGCCCATTGTCTCTAAATTTAACTTCACCAGAATCCTTGTTCCCTTCATTGCAAACTGGGCCTAAACAATCCATGACTCTTTCAGCAACACTATTTTTCAAGTGGCCCATTAAACTCTATTCAAATGTTTTTGCATCCATAAAAGTCTTCAAACATTTCCAAATTTCTTAAAAAAAAAAAAAAAAGGTCGAAATCTACAAAAACCACAGAGCTAGATTTATCAGCAATACCCCATTTCTCGGGTACCAAGTTCTGTAGCAGTTACCTGCATGTTTGCTGATAAATCACCATCAAACAGCTTAAGAGAGCAAGTAATTTATTTTCCCTTATGATTATCCAATTACAGTTTTCAGTCCAGCTTGACAGGAGAGCTCAGACTAACACCTGGGCCACACCATCTCTACATAACTGCTGAGAGAGGGACGATCTTGCCAAACCAGCATGTCTGGCCGAGTATACACAAGGATGCCTCCTTTCTCTAACAGTTCCCTCCATTTTATTCACCTGTCCAGGGCCTAGTCCCACCCACCCTAGGCTGGGCCTTCCCCATCAGCTAGACAATCTCCTGCAGGTTTGCTCTGGGCTTAACTAAACTACCAATTCTCTACACATGTGCCCAGAGCTCAAACCCTCAACTGTCAAGTCGACACCTGTGCTTAACTATGACAAGCACCCTCTACCCCAACAGTCGTGGTTTGAATTATGTTGTCCCCCACAGATTCATGTGTATGAATCCTTAGTTGATGTTTTAAGAGGTAAAGCCTTGCTGGAGGAAGGCATGTCAAGGGAGGGGGGTCCTTAAGCTGATTAGCTCCACCCTGCTTCCACTAGGAGTCTGACCTTGCAGTTTTCTCTCTCGGCCTCCGTGATGAATGTGACTTCAGCCTCCTCCAGCTTCTGCCGCCTGCCATGTCTTTTCTGCCATGATGGACCGCATCTCCCCTCTGGAATCATAAGCCAAATAAATCTCCCTGTCTCCCCTTAACTTTTTGAGTGTGAGTGTGTCTCGGAGCAGCACAGAGAGTCACTGAGACAGGGGACAACGGTCTCATTGCCTGGTGAGCGCCTGGGAAGGCAAGTTGGACCCTGTGCTGTGAGGATTTCAAGGGAAGCCTCGAGGCAGAGGATGAAGCCACGCTGTGAACAGGGGCTCCTGGGAGAGTGAGCGGGGGTGCCTGGGAGAGTATGTGGGGGCGCCTGGGAGAGTGAGCAGGGGTGCCTAGGAGAGGAAAGGGAGCGGTAATGAGAATCAGGATGGGAGAACAGGAGGGAACTGCACGCACCTCTCCTCCTCCTCCTCTCCTCCTCCTCTTCCTCTCATTCTCCTCTTCATCCTCCTCCTGCCTCCTGCTCCTCCCTTTTCTTCCTCCTGTTCCTCTCCCTTCTCTTCCTCTTCCTCCTCCTCCTCTTCCCCTTCTCTTCTTCTTCATCCTCTTCCCCTTCTCTTCTTCCTCCTCCTCCTCTTCCTCCTCCTCCTCCTCTTCCTCCTCCTCCTCCTCCTCTTCCTCCTCCTCCTCTTCCCTCTCCTTCTCTTCCTCCTCCTCTTCCCCTTCTCTTCCTCCTCCTCTTCCCCTTCTCTTCCTCCTCCTCCTCCTCCTATTGACAAGCTCCTGCCTCTTCCCACTAGGAGGCTGCAGAAATAGGTGGAAGCACTGAGGGTCTCCAAGGCGCTAGGCTGGTTCTGGTTGTGGGCGAGAAGCAGAGAGCTGACCGCCCAGGTCCTGGTGGCCCTGCCTAGGCCAAACGAGAAGAATGATCATACTTTCTTCCCAGGGTTGCCATGAAACCATGTTTTTTTCTCACGGAAGGGAGTGTAACCACCTCAGGGCTCCGCAGCATTTCCTTCCTGGGCTCTTACAGGGCTTGTGAGGCCAGGAGAGAAGGGGGCGTGTCCACCATTCCAGACGGCTTGTCCTTGCGCCTCCTCATTCCAGGGGTCTCTCTCCTGGGACTAATGGGGATGTTAGATTTCTCCATCCACACATTCCTTCTAGAACCATCCTCAGCCTTCCCTACACCAGCATTGCTGTCTGCCCAAGAGAGGCAGGAACTAGAAGAGACACAAGGCATGGAATGGGAGGAAAATGGTGCTCCTGGCCACAGCCCAGAGCGTGGAATTTCTGGCTTCTAGGAACACCCTGGGCTTCGCCCTTTCAGACAGATGAAAACTGCTTGAAAGCCAAGTGAGGGAAACACCGCTGCGTGGGCTCCGCTCCAGCAGGGCCTCCAAGCCAGCATGTGGCCCAGGACCGTTTATCACTGCATGTAAATATCAAAGCAAAGGCCCCGTTGACTCAGGGCAGCTAAAGAAAGAATCCAGACATTCAGACTACCTTGGCTGAAAGTCCCACGCTATTCTAAGCACCTTATAAATATTTATCCACTTGATTAGCACACCAACCCTACCCATAGACTCTGCTATTATCTCCACTTGACAGACAAAGAAATTGAGGCAAACAGTGAAGTAACTCAGTCAAGGACACGCTGCTGATAAGTCTTCCTCCCCAGCTGGTGTGCGTCCAGGACTGTTCAACCACACCCGGAGTCACGGAGCCAGAAGTACAAGTGGCCCTTCCCTGAAGCAGAGATAGAAAGGACCGGAAACCGCAGAGGACTGGCTCCACCTTGGCTTCTGCCCTCTCCCCAAACACATTGACTTGTTCTTTTGCCATTGAGCAGGTGAGGTTAGATTCAAGCTTGTTTGAATCCAGTTGCTTCTGGAGAATCACATTTTCTTCCTGTTTTAAAGAATCTTTTATGTCAGTTCATTTCCCTGAAAACGAAAAGCCGGGGCACACTGTGATTTCTCAAGACTGACGGGGGGGGGGGGGGTGAGCAGCTGTGCAGAATGTGGTAACTGCTTGGCGCTTCCTGGGTCAGCATGCCCAGAAGTGATGATGGACAGCTGCCTACTCCTGGGTCCTGTCCCAGCATTTTCTGGAAATGTCCTTCTCTCAGGAAGTCTCAATGTCTACATCTAGCACCTTGAATTTTGCACGGGGCAGACCTTGGGAGTGTCAGGAGCCCTGAGCCACACTTGCAGAAGGGACGCAGGAAGGAAAAGGGGTGTCTCGGGCTGCAGGGACCCCATCAGTCCTTGTTCTGGCATTGCAAGACTAGCTTTGTCTCTGTGGAAGTCACATGGCCTGGTGAGACCCGAGGGCTTGATTCGGTTCAAGATTCCTCAACCCTTGGCACTGTTGGCTTTTGGGGCAGAACACTTGCTTCGGGGACCATCATAGTCACGGTGGGATGGCAGAAGCATTGCTGGCCTCTGCCACATGCCAACAGGGAGCCCTTTGGGACAGTTAAAAAAGAAACACATAATGCCCTTATCAAAAAAAGAAAACAGCTTATGTTGATTACCCCAATGAAGTGGGCTGTTACTAATCCCAACCTTTTAGATCAGACCAAACAAACCTTTGGATTTAACCTAGCATATTCTTCCCTGAACCCTTAGGATCAGTTACGAAATGACCTTGAGCATGGGCTCAAAGGAGGGGTGAGAGGAACCGTGTATGCCATTGAGACAAGCCATGTAGGTATGTCCAATAGGTAAGCAGCTTTCTTCTCCTCCTTCAAGATCCTTTCTTAGCAGAAATAGCCTAAAACAACACACCAGGCTTGAAATGCCTGTGCCAGTGAGCCGTGACGCCTTGGGTGCTGTCAGCGAGGGCAGGAAAGGCGAAAAGTCTCAACCTCTGTCCAACAAATGAAGTCGGGACTGGAAAACGCCCTGTTCTTCCCTTACCTCCTGCCCCATGGTCCTTAAACTACCTGAGTGTCTGATGATTGTATTGAAGCCCAGAGACTGGAGAAGCTATAGAATTTAGGGAGCCCCCTTAGCTCCCAGCATCTGGGGGGAGAGCCCTTTGGATGATGCTCACACACATGGAAACCACGAGGAGACTCTCCAGAGACCCTCGCCAGTGTGTGGTCCTCAGATCAGACCCCAGAGTGGTGCATCCTCAGCCCTTGCTGGAAGACCACATGTTACTGACGTCGATTGCCAATAAACGAATCCATCTCAATGACAGAAACCTTCTAGATTGAAAAGAAAACTTCCCGGACAGCTTGTTTTTAAAGTGCTGTCCGGAAGTGTTTCGATCTTCTGAGGTAGGCTGGGGTCCAACCTATCCCGTGACCTTGAATGACCTAGTCTTGAGTGTGGGCTGGGCCTGGACTGGATGAGATTTCACGCGCGTGGCTCCACCTTGATACCTGGCAGAGGGCTCGTGCACAAGGAGTCAGTCTCTCTCCATGGTTCGTGTCAAAGGCGACTGTGCTGGGTGGGCTTGATCTTGTAAAGTGAACTCCTCTGGTGTTAAAGCCTGAGACAGAAGTCGGAAAGACATGGTCCTGCTGACCAGGAAGAATCAATCAGCCAATCATGAGTGAGCTTCTTATCCGTGCTGCCATGTAGCTAAGATTTGAGGCCACCTGGGAGATGAAAGTCACCAAAGGTCACCAGGAAAACATGGTCTGGATTCTACAACCAAGAGGGGCTGAATTCTGTCTTTCTGTTGCCATGAGACAACACTCAGACACAGCACAGGGGAGAAAGGGGGACTTATTTTGGCTACAGAGGGGAGATGTAGTCCACTATGGTGGGACTCTCACAGCGGAAGGTGTGGCTTGGAGGCAGAAGCAAGAGGCTGGCTCCGGTCCCTACAGCTATCATGGAAGCAGAGAGAGCAAGAGCGAACTGCAGGAGGAAGCAGAACTGGACCACCAAGCCTCAAGGCCCGCCCCCTGTGACGTCCCTTCCTCCAGCAAGGCTCCACCTCCTGCCGGAGCCAAGACTTTCCCGAGCATTAACCCCGACACCCAAACCATGACACAGACCCTTGCAGGAGATTAACACGCTGGCTTACTACTCCACAGCCGCCCAATGGAGCTGAGCTTTGGGGGTTCATGCCCAAAGCGTCCTGTCCCTGCCCCGTGGCCTTGGCATGCCCCTGAGTTCCTAAGGTCACGGCCTGTGCCCTGGTGGCCCTGAGCAGCGAGGAGACAAGTAAGAGTGAAAAACAGGGAAAGGAGATTTGTCCTGTGCAGCCACATGGGGAAGAGGAAGAAGGAGTCTGACAATCTGCATCATGATGTGGATGATGTTTAGACGCGGGCAGAGGACCAGAGCTCGGCATAACTAAGCCGTCCTGCTCAGTGCGCTTCCGCCCGGCACCCGCCCATCCGTATGTAGGTTTCCATCGCTCCTGCAAGGTGGTCTGTCGAGTTGTGAGAATTGTGTGAATCTCTCCCTGGGAGACAAATTTCCCTGCAGGCTATTCTAGCGCTTCGGCCTTGCCCGCCTCCTAGAAGGAGATTCCGAGGTAACTGCGGTGCCCCGCGGTCCGTTGGTTCAGGAGGAGAAGGGCCAAGGACGGGAGGGCACGACTTTCTTAGTTTTTTAAAATTTTATTTATTTTGTGTGTGCACACATGCATGTGTGTGTGTATGTGTGTGCATGTGTGTGAGAGAGAGAGAGAAAGAGAGAGACAGAGAGAGAGAGAGACAGAGAGAAAGCACTTTATGTCCCTGTGGAGGCCCAAAGGTGACTTCAGGAATCATCCTGGATTGCTTCTACTTCCTTTTTGCTTCGCTCTGGGATTCTACCAGACCAGAAGTGTAAACTGCTGCCATTTCCTCCTGGTGTTTTCATGCGGGACCTTCTGTTTGCGAGTCAAGTCTTAACCTCTGGGCCATCTATCCAGCCCTCTCTGCCTTAATTTTTAAAAATGTTATTTATAATGTGACGGGCTGAAGAGGTGGCTCAGGGGTTAAGCCTCTGCCTTGCAGGCAGAAGGTCCTGAGTTCGGATCCTAGACCCCACGTATAGATGCCAGGCGGAAGCGGGGGCTGCCTGCGTTTCTGGTCCTGGTAGGGCGGAGCCTGTGAATCCCCAGGCAGAGTAAACAAGGAGGAGGTAGAGGTGGTCCATGGTGGTTCCTTAATTCGCCCATGGTCACACACACACACACACACACAATTGAATAAATAAAAAAAAAATTATTTATTTTTTTCCACTTTAATTGTATTTTTTATACATTTTTGTTATTATTTCCGCTCATACAAACTTAATAGGTACACCAGTTCCCTCCCTCCCTCCCTCCCTCCCTCCTCCTCCCCCCGAACTCCCTGCTCCCCTTCCCCTCACCCCTACCTCTCACCCCTACCTCCCCATCCCCCAGTGCCTCCTGCCTCCATTCTCCGAGAATCCTTTATTGTGCATGCCTGACTCTCCTCTGGGCCCTCCTCTACGGTGACGTACAAGGACCCAGTGGCATTTCCCTTTCCCATGTTCCCCTTAAGCATAGGAACACTACTATGGCTGTCAATCCCTTGCCTCCAAGGATCTTGGTGCCTATAGCAGATGCTAGACTTTGTGAGGTCAATAGTGTGTTGGACATTGCGCCGGGAATGCAAAGTCCAATTATGATTGTTTCGGCCCTAACTTGTGTGGAGTATCTTGCAAATCATTGCTCCTCCCATCCTTTTGCTCTTACAAAAAAATGTATTTATAATGTGGTGCATGAGTGAGCGCGCACGTGTGTGCATGTGCCCATACGGTGTGTGTGTGTCTGTGCATGCATGTGCACGTGTGACGGTCAGAGAATGACTGGCAAGAGTCAGTTCTCTCCTTCCACCACATAGCTTCCAAGGCTTCAACTCATTCATCAGGCTGCACGGCAAGTACATCTACCCACTGAGCCGTGTCGCTGGCCCGAGCTTTTAAGCATATCTTTGCCTGGATGGTTACAGTAAGACAATGAAAGCTCTAAATCTGTGCTCGTTGATTATAGCAAGAGAAAACAGATGCACCTTCACTCGCCTTTGTTGCTAAACTGTGAACTTACTACATTTTCTTTTTTTTTTTCTGTGTTCTTGATGTTATGGCAGCTGGATCTTGTTGCTAGGGGTGAGAGTGGCTTTTTAGGGTTAGACAAGCATGTGTGTGTGTGTGTGTGTGTGTGTGTGTGTGTGTGTGTGAGTGTGTGTGTGTGATGGAGTTTGAGTGTCTATGTCTGTGGAGGCCCAAGGTTGACACTGGAAATCACCCTGGGCTACTCGTCCTTCTTACTGCTTTGCTCTGGGTTTTCCAAGACTCTGCCTTCTAGGGCTGGAATTACAAGGCACCACCGCACGTGCTTGGCATTTTCACATGCTTTCAGGGGATCCGAACTCATGCCCTTTTGCTTTCGAGGCAATGACTTGAACACCTGAGCCATCTCCCCAGCCCTAGACAAGTCTTAACAAGGTTCAGATCTGCTCTGAGCAGAGGGCCACCAAGTGCCCCAAGGCTGATGGCCTCTCTCTCTGCCTCTTGGAGCTCGGGAGGAAGCTCCACCTGGATCACCTCAGGCCCCGTGGCCAGCCGTGGGGAGACAGCCCGCACCCCAGAGCCCACTGAAGTATCAGTCAGCAGATCTCACGCCCACCTGTGTATTAGCAGTGTCGCGCTCGTTCCTTCCCAAAGCACAACACAGCTTTGGCCTTGGCTTCTGTTGAATACAGGTGTCAACTCGACAGTTGAGGGTTTGAGTTCTGGGCATATTTGTAGAGAATTAATGGTTAAGTTAAGCCCAGAGCAAACCTGCAGGAGATTGTCTAGCTGATGGGGAAGACCCAGCCCATGGTGGGTGGGACTAGGTCCTGAACAGATGAATAAAATGCTGAGGGTGGGTGAGGAAGTCGGTATCCTTGAGTACACTTGGCCAGACATGCTGGTCTGGCAAGTAAGGATCATCCCTTACAGCCATTACATAGAGATGATGTAGCCAGTTCCCTCGGCCTGGTGTTGGTACGTGCTCTCCTGTCAAACTGGACTGCAGACTGTAATGGGACTATCAGTAAGAAAATAAATTCATTGTTCCCTTAAGCCATTTGATGGTCATTTATCAGCAACCATGTAGGCTGACTATGACAGCTTCCTTCCTGCCCCATCTTCCTCCTGGATGAACCTAGAGATTCTTCACACAGCTCTTGGGAGCTGGAAGTAACAAATGCGTTTCAATGGCCGTCATCTAGTGCCTGAGTTCTGAAGAACCCCTTTGGTTGAATACAAATGCCCTGCATAGGTTTATGAGCTTCAACACTTGGTCCCCAGTGGGCGGGAATGTCCCAGAAGGCTGCGGAGACTTTGGGAGGTGGAGCCTTGCTGGAGGACGTATGTCACTGGGGGTGGGGAGGTCATGAGGTTGTGTAGTCCAGCCCCACTTCCTGTTCTCTGCCTGATTCCACAGCGTGGGTGCAACGTCCCAGCTTTCTGCTCCTGCCGCTGTGCCTTCCCACCTTGATGGACTCGGCTCCTGTGGCACTGTGACACAGAATAAGCCACTCTCTCTTCTCTTCAGTTACTTTGGGCAGAGTATTTTCTCATAGCCCAGAAAAGTAAATCACACAAAACCTAAAGCTAAGTAAGAGAAGTCGTCTGGTGGCATCCGCCTCCGTCCATGTGCCCCTTGGATCTTCTTGGTGTCAGAAGTGTAAGAAGAGCTGGGCGCAAGTGATTAAATCCTCAGCTTGATTGGATTTAGTGGGAATTGTTTTTGGAAAACAAAAATTAAGGAGGGGGTGTATTAAAAACATCCTTCGTGAAGCCTAACCACGTCTCTTGGCTTCCATCCCTCCTTGCAGATTTTTAATGTGAGCTGAAAGGGAACTAGAAGGATGGGGGGGGGTCTTTGCCAGACAAAACAGAACTGGAGGCGGGGTTCCATGGATGCGGCGGCCCATGATCTCAAAATGGAAAAATCCACATACGGAACAAAAAACAAACGCGCTTCATTCAACATGGGGGTCGATACCTTTGTGATGGGGGGTCAGAGGGAGCCCAGTGGGCAACTCCTCGTCCTGCCGGAGGTCGGCCTCTCCCACTCCTGTGCATCCTTCCTTCCCTAAAAGCAGATTTGGGAGGTCAAGTCAGCATTTGTGCAATATTTGGGCAGGGAAATTTTTGAAAGTTTTATAAATAATGGTCTCATACCCTTGGGCCCTTTAAATTCACTGATAGCTACTATAAATCCAAATTTATACAATCATATGTGATGAGGTGTCTCTATGTGTCACTCACCTCATATACATGGAGGGTGTATAGGTGTGTGCATTATTGTGTGTGTGTATGTAGGTGCATGTGTTGAGTGTGTCTCAGACCAATTAAATGGATGCTACCTTTACATTCTAGCCAAAATGCTGTTAGGATTGGACATGCCCATGATGGGTACCATTACTGCAGTATGCCAACTTTAGGATTATGACCTCGTGCATTTTAGTATACCTGAAAATTAATTTACGTTAATAATGATAACAGGGGTTCCTATTTCACAGAGTTACTAAGAGACTCAGATGTGGGGGGAGAGAAAGGGAGGGAAAGAGATGGAGGGAAGGCAGGAGAAAGATATAGAGATGCAAAGGAAGGGAAGGGAAGGGTGGGAAGGGAAAGAGTAGGGAAAAAGGGGGAAAGGGGAAAAAAGGGAAAAAAGAGAAAAAGGAAAATGGAAGGGAAGGGAAGGGAAGGGAAGGGAAGGGAAGGGAAGGGGAGGAAAAGGGAAGGGGAAGGGAGGGAAGGGGAAGGGAGGGAAGGGGAGGGGAGTGGAGGGGAGGAAAAGGGGAAGGGAAGAGAGGGTAAGGGGAAGGGAAGGGAAGGGGAAGGGAGGAGAGGAGAGGGAGGGGACGGAAAGCAAGGGGAGGGAGAGAAAGGAAGGGGAAGGGCGGGTGGGAGAGGAGAGGAGGGAGGGAGGAACGAGGAAAGGAGGAAAAGGCCTTAGCAAAACAGGCAGGAAGTTTAAACGTCTAATACAGTGAACAGCACTTTTACTTGCTCATTTTCCAGCCTCGATTTGTGGTAAGTTCCTTAAAATTTATGGTCTCACTTCTACTATCAATAACAGTGAGACACACAGTGCATATCAGATATGGTTGTCATGGAGAAGGAATGAAAAGCCACGATCGCAGACTCTGCAGCGCTGTGTGGAGACGTGGCACATTTACTATTAACGTTACATCCACGGACTGATACCATTTGCCACTAACTTCTGGGATTTCATCCAATTTAGAATTTATAGATTATGGGTAACATTTAAATCATGTTTATTTTCTTCTATAAAAGGAACTGTTTGTGAGATTGTTTATAAATAAAAAAAAAGCCATCAGTATTTTTAGTTTGTAAGTCAGTGTAACCAAAGCGAAGCTTTAGTTCCGGACCACGTGACCCTCAATTAAAAACTGTAATCCCATTGACCATTTGATGGATGAATCAAGCTGGGCGTAAGGAAGGGTCTTGGATATTCAGATTGCTTTGTAACCAGCCTCATACTTCTCAGGAGGGGAGAAATCATTCAAGTCTTACGAGAGGACCACTTCTTGACCCAGGCAGCAATGAAGCCATACAGCAGAATTTATCAGAGAAAGAGAACACGGGAGGTGATTTTCTTTCCATTGCCTGGAGGGATCGGCGGGGGGGGGGGGGAGGAAGGGAAGGACTATGTCTCCTTAAAATGTAGTTTATTTCTTTTTATGTCTTATAATGGAATTCTTCAACAAGGTACTTGAGGATGATTTTCTGCAAAATAGATGGATGGAAATGTGAAAAGTGATAACAGGAATTGTACTTGTGACTGGGAATTGCCTTTTAATCCCCAGACAGGGAGACGGAAGGGCGCAGGAGAGGCCAGATGCCTTCCTCATCCCTCTCCTCCTCCTGCTCCTTCTTCTCAGGACCTGCTGGGTGTGGCCCTCGCTGCTGAGAGAAGCCCAGACCACCGATAGCGCCGCTTGCAACTGCAAATGACTGAGAGAGCAGAGCATGTCCCGAGAGCAGCCGTCACTGCCGCGTCCCCTCAGAACTGTCATGGAGATGAGTGAGATTGCGTGTGTCCAGCTTAAAGGACACTTAGCACAGCAGCCGTGGCTGGAAGGGGAGTCTCTGCTTCCTGCCGCAGGTGCAGGCAGAGCGTCCCTTGGTATCGACTCTCTCTGCAGCCGTGCTATCATAGTTAGGCACAGGTATCAACTTGACAGTTAAGGGTTTGAACTCTGGACACATTCGTGGAGAATTAGTGGTTGAGTTAAGCCCAGAGCAGACCTGCAGGAGATTGTCTAGCTGATGGGGAAAGCCCAGCCCATGGTGGGTGGGACTAGGCCCTGGACAGGTGAATAAAATATAGAGAACTGGAAGTTGGCATCCTTGTGTACACTTGGCCGGACATGCTGGTCTGCAAGTAAGGCTCGTCCCTCTCTCAGCCATTACGTACGTAGAGATGGTGTGGCCAGTTCCCTTGGCCCTGGTGTTGGCGTGAGCTCTCCCATCAAGCTGGACTGAGAACCGTAACCAGTAATTTTAAGAGAAAATAAACCCCTTGTTCCCTTAAGCCGTTTGATGGTCATTTATCAGCAGCCATGCAGTGGACTGCAGCACATGCTGAGGGACCAGGGGACCGCAGCTGTCTGTGAACGGCCTGCGTCCCTGTTGGCGTGCTATGCGATGGATCCCGTGGTGCCGCGTGCGCTGCTTCTCCCTCCAGTGCGGTGAGTGTGGGAATGGGAAGAGCAAGGCTGTGGACTGATGGGAACCGACCGACCTGCAGGATCCATGCTGGTCGTGCCAAGAGGAGAAAATAGGGTGGCTAGGATTGGAAGCCTGGTCAGGGGTGCTGGGAAGAGCCTGGGGGGGGGGGCTGGAAGGCTAGAGTGAGAAGAGCTTTGTCCCTGGAGGTCACAGGAGACACTGAGAACCGTGAAGTGTAACCCCTGGTGAAGAACCACGCACAGCCCCTGGGCTGCTTACCTGAGTTTGATTGATTGGATCAGTTCAACAAATGGTGTATCACAAAGTTCTCCCACCTGGAGATCGCCCACCATCTAAATTGTCTTCCTGGAGATTGAGGGTGACTTTGTTGACGTCATCCCTCGGCTCACCCCAACGGTCTGGCAGCACATTCCTGCAAGCTCCCTTCTGAACCCCAAGCTGAGGTGCAGCCGTCTAACCACACAGATGGGAACAGTGCCACACACCAAGAGGGACATGCTGTGTCACGGCTGCCATGACTGAAACCCACAAGGGTGTTGATCAGAGAGTTGGAGGACTATAGGAGGGACCAGAATGAAGGGGGGTCATGGTGTCCATGCACGAGAACACTGTCGTAGTTGCCTATACATGACCTATAGATCCAAACAGCTTGGGGGAACAAGGAGTTTTATTCTGGGCTCATCATACTCGCTACAGTTTTATAATCTAGCTTGGCAGGAGGGTTCACACCCACACCAGGAGCCAAGGGAACTAGCCACACCCACTATTCACAGGGATGGCCGAGAGAGGTAAACCTCACTTGGCACACTGCAAGTCGGTCCAAGAATGCCACAGTGTGCCAACCTATTGCACCAGCTCCCTCCGTCTTATCCCAGGGAAGGACCCCCACACACACACGCTGTGGGCTGGGTCTTCCCACACAATTAGACGTTCTCTTGCAGGGTTGCCTTAACTGCTAACGCCTGTATCCAACTAGCACGAGTGTTACGTCTGTGATGCAGCAGGAAGGCCTTCTGAAGACAGGAGACGCTGAAGGACACTTGTCACAGAGGTCAAGACACGAAGCAAGGACAGGCTAGGCATGGAAAACATCCAAGGAGCCTTGGAAACCAGAAAATAGTTGCTGATACCAAGGGCCCATGAAGCTTTCCATAGGAAGATCATAAACTCGTTTGGAGAAGGTTGACAGATGAAGTCGTATTATCAACAGAATCAGTTTCCCAGGGTTCTGAGGGCACATTGGGCTTAAATTCTGGACCAGCGGAAGGGCAGGTTTCTTCCCCAGATGGTCTGCTCTGCTTTTGATCACGCCTTCAGTGGGCACAGGTGATCACATGACACTACCAGTGTTTCTGGAACGTCACTCTGCGGACAAAGGCCAGGCACTGAGCGGGGACTCCCACTGCAGAAGTGTGAGTGGATGATGGGTTGGGTCTAAGCCAAACTATGACAAGTAGAGACAGGAGGAGAGAGGAGA
Source organism: Typhlomys cinereus (assembly GCA_023101885.1). NCBI lineage: Eukaryota > Metazoa > Chordata > Mammalia > Rodentia > Platacanthomyidae > Typhlomys > Typhlomys cinereus. Next base: position 1,004,045 of record JALPQD010000516.1, on the reverse strand, counting down.
GATGGGGGTGGGGGGGCTACAGGTTGCAGGGCCACATACGGGCTTCCAAAGAAGGCCTAAGGTATAAGCTACACAGTTGAAACACACGGCAAGTGACTCACTGTGGGACAGCCCTTCCGGGTCAACCTATATGGCTTAGAGCTCATCGCCAGCTTCCGGAAGAGACAGGACTGAGGCCAAACTGAAATGGCGCCATGTTTGCAGGCCTCTGAGAGAGGTGGTAATTTTTTTTTAATACATTTTTTATTATTTCCGCTCATACAAACTTAATAGGTAGACCAGTTCCCTCCCTCCCTCCTCTTCTCCCCGAACCCCCTGATCCCCCCCTCACCCCTCCCTCCCCATCCCCCAGTGCTTCCCCCCCAATTCCCAGAGAGTCCTTTATTGTGTATGCCTAACTCTCCTCTTGGTCCTCCTCTCCGTACAAGGACCCAGTGGCATTTCCCTGAACCCTTTCTCGTGTTCCCCTTAAGCATAGGAACACTACTGTGGCTGTCAATCCCTTGCCTCCAAGGATCTTGGTGCTTTTAGCTGATGCTAGACTATGTGAGGTCAATAGTGTGTGGGACATTGCGCAGGGCATGTAAAGTCCTATTATGATTGCTTCGGCCCTAACTAGTGTGGAGAATCTTGCAAATCATTGCTCCTCCCATCCTTTTGCTCTTACAATCTTACCGCCCCCTCTTCCGCAAATGTCCCTGAGCTTCAGGATGGGGAGAGATTACTCTGGCCTAGTTCTAGGTGGTTGATATAGAGTCCCTGAAGTTCTGGATTGTGGTTTGTTGATTTTCTTTTGCAGTTTTGCTGCTCCTGCAATGCCCTTCACTCCATCCTGCTGGGCACTGTATGTCTCCCCCTGGCCAGAGACAAAAAGCTGTTAAACTGGAGTCTTGTTATAATAGCACATTCAAGGGTAGATGTAATAAAAGTAGGAAACCTCAGTGAGGGAGGGGTCAATCACCTATTTGCAAAATGATTACTTTTTATCTGCCAGACTATATGCCCTCCCCTTCTGGTGAAATCATACCCCCTCAATTGTAAATGATCAGGAACAAATGTCTGTGAACTTAACCAGGTGTCTCATTACTTACTTGCAGTCCTTGGTGGAGGCCTATTTTCTCTGCTGTAACATGGTCCCCTCTCTCCTTGTGTCTGGTGTGGCCCTCCAACCCCATCCCTCCTGGTCATAATCCTTGCAATTACTGTATTACATAGGTTTACCTTTGAGTAATTTCAAGGAGCGCTCCCTGAGCTCAGCCCTCTTGCCGCGTCTCTACCCCTCAGCCCAGCCTCTGCAGACACGTCCAGGAGCGTAGAGAAGCCCGGCGTCTGTGAAAGAGGAAAACCACGAGGCTTCAGTTGGGAAAGGGCCTGGGGGCAACAGCAGTCCATACTGTGCCTGTCCCCAGTGTGCTGGTGACCGAGTTGTACGGCCAGGAAAGCAAGTTCCACAACCCTCCAAGCTGATAATGTAGCAAGAGGTGGGATGGAGATGGAAATTCAGGTGTCTGGCTTCTCAAGGCACACTCTTAATGACCGTGGTGGTCGGAATGGGAGTGTCCCCTGCAGGCTCATGTGCTCGCCTCCTTAGCGGATGTTAAGGCTGGGCAGGGACGGTCGCGGCACCCTTAGGTGGCAGAGCCTTGCTGGAGGGAGACACGCAGTGGGCTGGCCTCCAGGGTGCAGAGCCCCGCCCCGCTTTGCACTGGTCTGCTCTGGCCGTGTCGCTGGCTCTCTCGGCCTCCAGGATGATGGGTGGACCCGGAGCTTCTGCCGCCTGCCATGCCTCTCTGGACCCCTAATCCTCCCCTCTGCTCCCCTGGAGTGGCGCGTGAGTGCTGTTCACAGTCACAGAAAGAACAACTGCACCGCAAGCACGCGGCTTGTGAGGAGGGCCGAGTGGCACGGAGCTGCTCCGTGTTCCCTTGTGACCCGAGGACGCAGTTTCACAAGCCCCCCCCCCCCACACACCAGGAGTACCACACACCTTTCCTTCTCACTTAACTTCATCTTAGTATTTTAAAAGGCATTTAACTTTTATATATTGAGAGACAGAGAGATGAGAGAGAGAGAGAGAGAGAGCAGGCACCTGTGTGGAGGTCAGAAGACAGCTTTCTAAAGTCAGTTCACTCGAGGGACTGATTCCCTGGTGGGCAGACTGCCCCCTGCCCCTTTCCTCGCGCCCTCCAGTGTGCTGTCTTCACTGTTAAGACTGCTGCAGTGGCATAACCCTCGCTGAGGGGTGTCCAGCTCTCCTGAGACTCGGGCCATGCTGCCCATCAGCACAGTGGCCACGGCTTCACTGACCACTGGCCTGACTTGGAGACTAGTCCAAACCTGTGGCTATAAACATAAAGACCTAGAAGGCAGTTTGATAACATGACCATGGGACAAAACCACAGTAACAAGAACACGCACTATCTTAACACAACAAAAGTTTAAAAATTATAATGGGAGAAATAGACAATTGTGAGTGTCAAGTTCCCCAAATAATCTATGATTTCAGGACTTATCCAATAAAACTATGAAGAATTTTGAATGGCATGTTTATGTTGTTTGGGTTTTGGCAATTTTTTTTATAGGTGTCAGTGTGTGTGTGTGTGTGAGGGGGGTGAATGTAGGTGTTTGTGTGCATCAGAGGACAGTGTGTACATCTGTGGAGGCCTAAGTGTGAGTTTGGGAATCACCCTGATTGTTCTATCTCATTACTTAGCTCTGGGGTTTCCACCTTCCAGGGACAGAAGTGGAGGTCACCATCATTTTACTTGGGATCTGAACTCAGGTCCTTCTGCCTGTGTGACAAAGGCTTGACCCTAAGCCATCTCTCCAGCCCTTTTCTTAACTTTAATTAATCAAAATTTATTTGACTCTTGTCAAGAGGAAAAGCTCACATGAACGACATTAAATCCATGTCAATGTGTCACATTAGGAGGTATGTAATACTGCCTTATAGCACTTCTTTTAACTTATTTTGCATGTGTGTATGTGTGTATAGCGTACGTGCATGTATATGTGTTCATATATGTTTGGGCACACAGATGTGTCTGGGTGTGTGTAACCTATGTGTGGAGACTCAAAGTTGACATTCACTGTCTTTCTTAATTGTTCTTCATTTTACTTACTGAGGAGGGTTTTCTCATTGACCAGAGAAACCGGCAACTCTGGCTGGTCTAGCTGACCAACTTGCTCAAGTGACTCCATTGCTACATCCTGAATGCTGGGGTGCTAGGCGGCCATCATGCCTCCCTGGACGCTACATGGATTCCGAGGATTCGAACCCCAGTCCCTCCTACTTGTACAACAAATGCTCCATCCACTGAGCCACCTCTCTGGTCCCCACTGTGTTTATGTTAACTTTTATCATTGGATGAAGTCAGCACTCATGAAGAATGATAATTCCTCAAAAGTTACTGTGTTTCCATCTGCCTAGAAATCAAAATTGCATCCCAGTATGTGTAGAAACATGAACTCCATACCCCTGACTTGCAACGTCTACAAGAAAAGAACCCCTTCAATGGCAAAGAACTGGAGGCAGCACACTGTGCCCCTGGGTATAGCTGCCTCGTTCCGTGGAGTCTCCCTGGGTTATTTGAAAGACCTCGGCTTAGTTTTATCTTGCCTTGAGTCTAGATTTGACTTTGGTGTATAATTATAGGGTTCATTCTCTCTATCTACCTTTTTGGTCTTCTATTTCTACCTTCTTTTTCTTTATTCCACATCCCGCATAGACAGTTCTCCCACACACTGACTTGAGCCCAGGACTCAGACTTGCCAAAGTGGCAGGTGTCCTGCAGGTGGAGTTAGAGGAAGGCTTCACCTGGCGTGGGCCCAGGCTGAGCTACAGTTGTAAAGCTGTTGAGGGACTTCGTCAAAGGCTCCTGACTTGGGGCTGCGGGGCTGCGGGGCGAGGCGCTGTGGCTTGTCACATAACTCAGAAACAATGCGCTTTCCTGTTTAACCTCATTCTGGTTATTTTGGCTTTAAGATAAAGAAAAGTTAATTTACTTGCATATTTTATCAACTGAAAAACTCCAGACGTATATTCTGAGTCCTGATCAATTAGGGCCCCTTGCTACAGGAACCAAATTAACGATTTCCTTGGCTTTCAAGCTGCATGCCCAATTCTGGCTGCTTTTCTCTATGAAACTTTATAAAAACTAGCAGTGACGACAGTAGTAACCTGGAATCTTGGTAACTGAGGTCTCGGGGTTAGAATCCCTGAGGTATATAGAGGTCTGGGAAGGTCATCTGCATATACAGATGAGGGAAACCCCTGCTCTTGGCAGGGCTCAGGTGGAGGCCTGGGGTGTGGACACGGCAGCCTCAATTTTTCCCTCATGGGTTTAAAGCTTTGTTTTTGAAGAGGTACGAACGACACTTCAGGATTTGATCTGCACTGGAAGAAAAACCAAGGCACACCTTGCCCTAGAGCACCTCCCCTGCCTGCTTAACCTTCTCTCCTGTCAATTTCCTTCTGTTTCTGTTTTTTTGGGGTGAGGAGTGTTTTCAGTGTGTGTGTGTGTTTATAGGTATGCATAGGGGTATGGTGTGTGCTATGTGTAGGTAAATATGTGTCTATGTGTTGTGCGTATGTGTGCTGTGTGTAGGGGTGTGTGTGTGTACCTGTGCTGGTTGTGTGTGTGTGTGTGTGTGTGTGTACCTGTGCTGGTTGTGTGTGTGTGTGTGTATGTATACCTGTGCTGGTTGTGTGTGTGTGTGTGTGTGTGTGTGTGTGTGTGTGTGTGTGTGTACCTGTGCTGGTTGCGTGTGTGTGTGTAGGTGTACGTGTGTGTACGTGTGTGTGTGTGTGTGTGTGTGTGTGTGTGTGTATTCCTGTGTTGGCTGGGAGCATGCATGTGTCACGTGGTGGCACCTATGGAGGAAGTCAGAGGACAATCTCGCATGTCAGTCCTTGCCTTCTACCTTGCTCGAGACAGGGTCTCTTGTTTGCTGTCTCATAAGCCGGGCTGGCAGACGAGTGAGTTTCTGGGATTCCACTGTCAGAGCCTCCCTCCCACTGTGGGAACACGGGCATTGCAGATGTTCATACTTACTCTCTGCTAGATTTTATTAGCAGAGAGTCCTCATGCTGACACGGCTAGAGCTTTGTCCACTAAGCTGTCTCCCAGACCCCTTTGTCTGTCTGACAGGAAAACATGAGAACAACAAAGCATGCTGGGTAGACATGACATCCCCCAGGCTGCATTCTGCCTCTGCCACCCTATCGCATCTGGGCTTCGAGTTCCCCCAGCTCCCCAAACCTTCGCTTGTTCACTTAGTGAAGTAGAGAGGACAGAAGAGATGGCACACGCGAGGTCCCCTGGATGAAGCCAGCAGTCGGGGTACACTGAACCCCAGGCCGGTGTGTCCCCTGATCAGGCCATGCTGGGGGTGAAGAAGGACTTCCCTGGGCCAGCCACAAGCTCCTGCTCACTTTCCTTCCTGGAAGCTCAGCCCCCTTGTGCCAGCCTCGCTCCTCTAAGACTGAGACGATTACCACATCTCTCCCAACCTTCCCCTGGAGAGAGCCATTGAAGCAATTGTCCTCAGAGGCTTCTAGAGAAAGAAGATGTTGAGCAAAGACTACAAAAGCAATGCTCAGGAGTACAGGTCAGGAAACCTGTTTCCAGTTAACAGGATGCCCGACCTGGGGAGTTTAAACAGCTCTCAGCAAAGCGCACATTGTACAAAGATTTCATCACCAGCAGAGAGCCAGAAGCTCAGTATCCGGAAGCGAACCAACATCTGAAATACCTTTCTCCTTAATCCCCTTCATCCAAGAATAAACACTCTTAATGAAAGTCTGGGGAGGAAGTTAGAAGGAATTTGTTTTTCCAGTTCCTTTCAACAGTCTTTCCTAAAATAGGGAGCCAATCCTGGCGGCATGGCCCATGCCATGCTCAAGTCAAATGTGGCCACGCCACTGCTTCCAGAAAGTTCCCTGGGGGCAGATTGGGCACCTGGAATCTTAGGATCCTTGTATTCCAGGCCCTCTTGACTCGGGGTGAGCACACATTGTAAACTTGCCAAGAGAGGCGCACGTGAACGCGAACGTGAACAATGTGAACGTGAACAACTTTGGAGTGCGGTCCTCCGAACAGAGAGCCAAGACGGAATCAGACACATGTCGCTATTACAAAACGCAGAGCAAATGTTTCTGAGCAAAGCTCCTTGGAGCTGTGCATGTGTGATGTGCTTGCAGAACGAGCTGCTGATGGTCGCTGGAGACTGGAGCTGGTCCATTGGGATACAAGAGCTCATCTGCAGGGGCTGGAGAGGTGGCTCAGGGGTTAAGCCTCCGCCTTGCAGGCGGAAGGTCCTGAGTTCGGATCCCAGATCCCACATATAGATGCTGGGCGGTGGGCGGCCTGCGCTTCTGGTCCTGGTAGGGCGGAGCCTGTGAATCCCGGGGCAGAGTAAACAAGGAGGAGGTGGAAGCGTCCATGGTGGTTCCCGAATTCGTCCGTGGTTCTACACACACAGACACACACACACACACACATACTCACACACACACACACACACACACACGCACATGCGCACAGTTGAATAAATAATAATAATAATAATAATAAAAGAGCTCATCTGCAGGCAAGAATGGTCCCTCCTTCACCTTAGGAGCTACTGAGTCCCACCCAGCCATTCACAGCTTTAATAGGCGCTTCTGATACCCCGCAGAAGCAAATACAGAGATCTAAAGCGAATAGGAAAATGCATGGAAAATTGTCAGAGAATAAGGTATTTCTGCTATGTAATTAATCCATGGTTTGTTCTTTGTAGAAAGTACAAACAATAAAATAAGATGTGTAGAAGGAAATCAGAATCACTTCCATTCACCTTGGTGTTTTCTGAGATGTTTTCTTTTTCTGCAAAATCGTGTTCAGGTTCCGCTCATAGTCTGCGTACTTCTGTGCTTAATTGAATCATATCTTTAACCTATAGTATCCAAATGGCCAGGTGCCTAGAACACCCATTGCAAACACAGTATTCTGTTGAAATCCAGTGTTTAATCTAAGTCATTATTTGAATTTGGCTGTCAGGTTGGGAGTACAGGTCAGGGAGAGAACATGCCCAGTGAATAAGGCAGTTTTCTCCAGCATTGCAAAAAGAAAAATTAAAGGCACAGGGAGATGCTCAGTGGTTAAAGTCTTTGCCTCCAAGCAAAAGGACCTGAGTTTAGATCCCTGGGCTCCAGGTAAAAAGTGCTGTCCTGGGTGGATACGGTATGGCCTGTGCCTCTGGAAGGCAGAGCCTGAGGAGCTCTAGAGCAAAACAGTAAGGAGGGAGCCAATCCAAGGTGACCCCTTACGCTAACCTTGGGCTTCCAAGACTCACACACTCAAGTGCTATCTGATACATACTCGTGTGCATGCACACACACGCATGCATGTGCACACATACACATATACACAAATGCCCACAAGCGAAACAAGAGTTAAGATGATTGCTGATTTACTGCCTTTGGCTAACACATCTGTACGTTTTAACATAAACTGTGTAACGCATACACCTAAGGTAAGTAAATAGAGCACACATAAATATGAAAGAGCATATCAACATAAACTGTACTTCATTCTCAGAATGAAGCTGTCGTTTCTCTGTCCTCCATGGGAGTCACACAACAGCGCATGTGCCGTGGTCTTCCAAATTCCTGTTCCCTCTAAGGAGCACCCTTGACACACTATGACTGGAGGGGCCGCGCGCTCTGACCCCCTCAGGAGCATCCATTTGGAGATGGCCTGGGGGGAATCTATGGGCCTGGAGAAAGCGGATTCGCTCACGTACAGCTCTCTTTCCTCCAAGCCTGAAACTGTTTCGCGGCAACCTTTGCTTGGTGAATAAAAAAGAAAAATCACGGGTCTGGAGTTTTCATTTTAAAATTTCGCACCTTAAATTTCAGAAGGAACTTCGCTATCCCAGTGGCCTGAGGAAAAGCAAGCCAATCAGGCTGTCCCAACCCTGGGACCTGGGACCTGGCTGTGGGCATGCATATTTCACAAAGTCGTGCCTGCCCCTGGCACAGTGTCCTAGACAGAATTAAGGACTTCGCAATGGAGTGCAAACTGTCAAAGCGTCTCCTTGTGCCAACTGGCCCGACTCACAGCCATCACCACAGGGTCCAGACATGTGTTTGGGCACGAGAAAGATCTGAGGACACACAGAGGGCGCAGCCGTCCCTCTGGCCTAGTGACTGTGCACCCCAGGTGGCTCAGCTGGAGGAGCTGCTGTTCAAACAGATGTTTCCACCACTGGACGTGTGCAGTCTAACACTCCACAGCGAGCTCCCCATGCCGTTAGCTGATCAGATGTAGAAATAAATCCACCCATATGAATCAGTGACCCAAAAGATTCAGCAAGGCACCTGACCCCAGAGGGCATAAACAATTTTATGCCCAATATGGGTATTTACAGCAAGCTAGAAAACTGACAAGCAGGGCCCGGGAGTTTCCCAAACACCAAGTTCTCCCTTTATTGACGCTTCTTAGTAATTTACATGATTGCATCTGAGCTTAGAAATGAAAGCTGCCACGTCTCTAGGCTCAACAGAAAGTGAAAATTCAGACACAGGACTGTCAATAACTTCAACTAAGAGACTGATAATGACATTGGCCACAGCCGTCCATAGAATTTCAGGGATTTTTAAATTTCTATTTTGTCTAGGGGAATAAAAGTTGTGTTATTTACTTAGAATCCGGGAGGCGATGAAAGCAGTCTTGGCTACATGTCTCAAGGCATGAAATCTCTATGGGTGTCAGGCCGTTGATCTAACCCCCTTGTTCGACTATTCTTCCCATCAATGAATAATGAAGATTCTCCAGAGTCTTTCCCAGGGTATCTAGGGATCAAGCCACGGGCTCTTCCCCGCCTCTCTCTACTGCCATCATAAGAGAACTTCCGGACTCCTGGAAGTCTCCTGGGAGGCCGAGGAGGAGCAGGCTCATCCAGAGCATCCTTGGGTAGGTTTTGGTAGGAAGCTGTTAAACAATAAGACTCTTCCCTGATTGTCATTGACCAGAGGGCTACACCACATCTGCAGCTCAAGGCAAACAGCTGTGATGTTCTTGCCCTTTTTCAGCATTTCCACCCGAAATGGGAAACGCTCTGGGGTTTACTGGAAGGATCTGCTCCTGCAGATGACCAGCATTCATTTGTTAAATGTGTTTCTCATTGCAAATGAATATCGTGATTCTTTGGCTCATTTAAAATTTGGTTTATGGTTGTATTAGTCTGCAATGATTGTTTTGTTTGTTTTTATTATTTGCAGCTGCATAATAAATTGCCCTCAAGCATAGCAACTTACAACCCCCAATATTTATCTCTCTAGTGTTGTGATGAGAAAGTCCCGAGCTCTTGTGAGCTCTGCCGTCCAGAAGTCTTTCACGAGCTGCGGCTGGCGTGTCGGCCAGGATTGCGCCATCCGTCCCAAGGCTAGAAGTTGGGTGTCCCAGAGGGTCCGCTCTCAGGGCTTCGGGAGGAGATGCCCGTTCTACTCCCCAAAGACCTTTCCACAGGTTGCTCAAGTGCCCTCTTGGCGTGGCAAGTGGCTGGTGACAGATCGAGTCGGAGCCACCACGGTGTCTTTTGTGACCCAACTCTGGAAGTCCCATGCTGTAAGCTTTGCAAAACAAATTCACTCAAGGGATGAAGGGGACACAGATCGACAGAGAGACCACCAGATGACATCCGTTTCTCATTCTGACTCACAAAAGAAAAGAAAAATCACATGGCTCCAATGAAAAGTTTACCAGCTGTTCCAAAAACCAATATCCGTGTTTCATTTTTTTTTTCCAGAAAAGAACGAAAGAAGGTAAGCTTGATGCTTTACCCAGTGGTCTGCAATAATCTGAAATAAAACCAGAGGCGTGGATGGGTGAGATGGTTCACGGGTAAGGTGCCTGCTCTTAAACCTGGTGACGTAAGTTTGATTCCCAAGAACCCCACATGGTGGATTACCGCCCATGTTTTGCATTCTCTCTCACTCACTCTTTCTCTCTCATCAATAAAGTATTAAAAAACAAAAGCACTGTTACAGGGAGCAGAAATTCTAAGGCCACCTGAAACAATCCCAAGAGTAACGTTGTCAGCGAATCGAGCAGAGCAGACACAGAACACACTACAATGGCGCAGGACTCACCCCGAGTATGTGCCCATGTTTCACAATTGAGACCTGTGACTCCCCCCTCGTTGGTAGACTTCAAGGAGAAGAACTGAGAATCATCTTTATATGTAGAAAATATGTAGAAAATGAACTCAGCGCAAATCTAGATTTGATCCCCGAGTCATGTATCCACAAAGCTGAAATCAGATGCATCCCACAGCACATGGTTCTGACCCAGAGAGGGATGATATGACTGGCAGAACTGGACCCGAGTTTGCTACGAAGCTGGGCAGAATCCTCGCTTCTCCTTGGGGGATGGCATTGGAAATTCCAGAGAAAATGAAGCTTCCAGCAAAATCTCCAGGAAGAAGAACGTTCCACGACAGCCCACTGCTTCCCTCTACCCACAGTAGGGAAATTAAAAAAAAATATTCTGCTTAAAATCAAACAGCACTTTTGCAAACTAGATTTCCAGAGCTTATTCATGCTTCTTATTAAATGCACACAATAATCATCGGATGAATAATTCTTGTACAGGACGTTGGCACGGTTCATTCTAGCTTTGTGGTTACTCTCTGGTGTAATGTTACCATCATTGTTGAACTGGTAACTGGCAAACATCTCTCCTGCAAAATATAGGGCCAGATACCTGGCAGCCTCTGATCTTAATTGTACACAGTCCTGTTTGATGTTTGATATATATTAGCGTTTCATATCTGAATAAAGTGAATTCATGATATTTTTACACCCTGATTCCCAATCCCATCCCTCCTCCTCTTCCTCTTTTTCTCCCCTGTCAGTCTTCCTTCAACGTTCAAGTGTTTTCACATGTGTGACTCACTGAGTTTCATCTCTGGGTTGCCTTTGGTGACATGTGCTTGAGCATTTGCTAGAATGTGAATCATAGATGGGGTAGACCCTTGAGGAAACATCTTGCATTTCCTCCCCATCAGCATTAACCTCTCTCAGAGTGATACGGGGTCTGCTGAGATCTTTCCCCGCCCATGGAGAAAGGTTGACAGAACAAATTCCATGTGGGTCTTGTTTGTCTTGTTTTAAAACCATGTCAGTTACATGTTTATTTCATGCATATTATGTTATTAACTGTGAGCCCACAGTCAACAGGATTATAGCCCACATTTGCAGGATTCTGCGCTCCATGTTTTCTCCCTTTGGCACACCCCAACCCTTGTCCACATGGGAATATAGCTACATGTCAACCGGGCACTTATTGGAGCCTGAGGTTGAAATCTCAAAAAAGTAGAAATCTCAAAAATATAGAAGACATGACCATGCAAAGGCTGGCAAGACCCTTGTTTGTGGCATGACACTGAGACAGGAAAAGAATCTTTATTCAGCATCAGCTGGGGACCTGTTGCTGCCCTGCGTGTCTGGGAATCTCTATTTCCAAGAAGGTCACAATGTCAGCAAGGCTTAGCAGCACAGAGCCAGTGAGCAATGAGTCTAAACCCTGCATATGTGTATAGTTTGAAGATATAAGTAAGAATAAAAGATGCTGAAAAATGGAAGCGTTTCTAGAAAAAGCAAAATAACCCAATTCTCACCAGAAAGACCACAGTAATTTTCCAGGTGAGTGGGAGAGAGATTCTTCATGGAGAACCAAGATAAAGCTCACCACGGCTTCTTGTTGAAAACCATCAACTGACATTTTTCACCAGCAAGGACGAGCTCAGGACTGAAGTGGAAGTTTTAAAGAAACGAGAGGGGAAAGGAGAGAGGGTTGAGCAGGAGGAAGAAGAGTTCTCTCTCATTCTAGCAGGTGTTTAGCCTCACTGTCAAGTCACAGTCATTTGAAAAGTGTGGCGTCCCAGCAGAACCAATTCAATCATCCAATAGAAAATCCACAGAGAAGCTGGAAAGCCACACGCCTGCCCAGCGTGGAGTTTAAACCAACTCAGAGAAAGTAGGGTTTTAAATTGGTGGCAAAAGAGTAAACACTGCAGTAAAGGCTGTAAAAATAGCTCATTTTTCCATATGGAAAAACATTAGAATGTAATTCCTGCCACGGACTACATGGGAAAATAAATTCCAGATGGATGAGAACTGATGTGCGTGGAACAAAATGTGCAGCTATTGGAAGAATGTGCAGAATAATTTACATACGACGTTAGGGGTGTGTGTTAGCTGCGCTTCAGCTGCTGTGATTGATACCTGATCCACACAACCTCGGGGAACAATGTCACACTCCATGATGGCAGGAGAGTTCGCACCAACAGCGGGAATCAAGAAGAGGGGTACACTGTCCTCTTACCCAACTACCAAGGTGTGGTGTAGGACTAGGTCCTCCCACAGTAGCTATAAAATCTTCTAAAGGATTGCTCGGGGCTTGCCCTAAGTGATGCCTCATAGGTGTGCCTAAAGGTTCAGCTGTCATCTTGGCATCTGCAACTACCACCACAGGTAGAAAATAATTAAAAATGCCAAACTCCCCAAATTATAAGAAAGTATAAGAACAACTATGGTTGAGTGCATTCATAAGCAAAAGGGGTTCTATAACAGAACCAAGAGACTACAAAGAAGTAACTAACAAGCAAGAGTGGAAACACGACACAGGGAAACATCATGCAAACAGAAAATCAATGGGCGGAGTTTGCGACATCCAATGGCGAATGATGGGCATGTTACCAATTTTGTGTTGGCGGAGTCTGGCCAGGGCACCCACGGTCTGTCCTTTCCTTGAGCAGCTGCCTTTCTTAGCCTGCTTTCATGCAGTGTGCCACGTTGATGTCACGTCTCCACGTGTGTGTGTATGGGTGCATGCGTACTTGGACAGCATGAGTTCATGTGTATGTGTGTGCTGCATGTATGCATGTATGTGTGTGACTTGTGTGCATGTGTGTGCTACCATGTATATATGTGACTCGTGTGCATGTGTGTGCTGCATGTGCTCATGTGTGTGTTTGCATGTGTGCATGTGTGCGTGTGTGTGCTACATGTATATATGTGACTCGTGTGCACATGTGCATGTGTGTGCTGAATGTGCCCATGTGTTTGTTTGCATGTGCGCATGTGTGTGCTGCATGTGCGCATGTGTGTGCTGGCATGTGTGTGCTGCATGTGCGCATGTGTGTGCTGGCATGTGTGTGCTGCATGTATGCATGTGTGCTGTGTGTGCTGGCATGTGTGTGCTGCATGTGTGCACGTGCGCTGGCATGTGCACGTGTGTGTGTAATTTGTGTGCATGTATGTGACTTGTGTACGTGTGTGTGCTGCATGTGTGCATGTGTGTGTGATGGCATATGTGCGTAACGGCATGTGTGCATGTGTGTTTGGATCCCCAAATTCCTGCCGTGTAAACAGGCAGCCGTGGTGGCACCTGGAATTCCAGCCTCAGAAGCAGAGATGGAGCGTCAGTCCCTCGAGAACCTGATGTACCAGCCTAGGCCTGGGCCCACGAATGTCACCTCGCTCAGCCGACTACGTTTCTCATGCAAACCTACAGTACTGGACTATTTTCCACTCTATGTTCTCAAGCAGTGCGCTAAGGTCCAGTTCCTGTCAGGCTTTTCAGTTTGCTCCTTTTGCTGTGTTCTTAGGCCATAAAGACTTCAGGGTTCAGAAGTTCTAAACATTTTCTTCAGCTCTTCCTTTTTAGGCCTATGTAACGTGAGTTTATACGCCTGTTATACCCAGGCAAAACATGTGAACAAATGCCTACACAACATGTAAGTTTATGCCTATATAATATATGAATGCATGTTTATATAACACATTTTTAATACTATGTGACATGTCTGCTTATATCCAAAACGTGTGTTTATACCTATGTGATTATACCTGGGGTCTAGCCATGATTCCACTTTAATTCTTCCACACTCCTCCTTACTGCTCTCACTGCCAACACCCTAACCATATATTAATGATGACGCGATGTTGTACGAGAAGGAACCTTATATGTTTATACCTATGCAACACGTTTATGCTTTTACAACATGCATGTTTACACCTATATATGTGTTTATTTATAACCATATAAAATGTGTGTGCTTAACATATATGCTTAACATATATATCTATAACATGCATGTTTGTACAAATGTGAAATGTGTTTATACATGTGTTTATACACACGCGTATTTATACACATGCAACATGTTTATATGCATCTGTAACATGTGTGTTCATACAATATAAAATGTGTATTTATACTTATATAACATGCATGTTTATTCCTATGCAACATATATTTATACCTATATAAAGCATGTGTTTATACCTATATAATGTATGTTTATGCATCTATAATGTATTGTGAATAGCCAAATAGAATATATGTCTACATCTATATAACATGTATGTTTATACCTATGTGGTACATGGATTTATGCCTGTACAATGCATATGTCTGCAGTTATGTAACATGTATGTTTATGTACCTGTAACAAGTGTTGTGTATGTATAAACAAGATATATATATATATATATAATCTATATAACATGTATGTTTATACCTATGTGGCACATGGGTTTATACCTATGTAATACATGGGTCTGCAGCTATGTAACATGTATGTTTATGTACCTGTAATGTGCTGCTCATGATCATACAGTACATATATCTATATAACACATATGTTAATACTTATGTGCACATGTGTTTATGCCTGTGCACAGCCTGTGTCTGCAGCTATGGAACGTGTGTTTAAGCCTCAGAACAAGCTACATGGGGGAACCGGGTAACGAGTGCACAGGTCTCCTCGTGGTGTGTTGTGTTTCTCTGTTTTAAAGTTTGCCCAGCCTCAGAAGTCAGGCAAATCCAGGAATGTGAGCAAACACGTGGCTGGCAGCCGAGGTGTCTGGTGACTCAGGAAGAAGCCATCCTGCCCCACCCGCTGTGCGGTTAGGTGTGTCCCCAGATCACTTTTTCCATTTGCTCAGAGCACCTCAAGGGGGGACCTCACCGGAGCAAACCCACTTGCCTCACCAGCCACAAGGAAGCAGAGCAAGAAGAGTCAGGGTCCCACCGTCCCTCGGCAGGGCAGCCCCCAGGGCCTGAGGACTTCTTCCTGGGCTCACCTCTAAGGCTCCCCAGCATCTCAGTCCCACCAGCTTAAAGCGGTTAATACCTGGACTGGTAGATGATGTCCACAGTCCAAGCTACAGCCTAGCCTCTGTGTTACTCACCCCAGGGCTGTTTGCACCCCAACCTGTGGCCCAAGCTGTGGGCCTGCCAGACCCCAGAGCAAACCCATTAAACCTCCTCCCTTCATAAGTTGACGGTTCCAGCAATTCATCATAGCAGCACAAAGTACTACACTGATCTTCAGAACTTTCCCAGCCTTGAACTCTTGAAAACAAGAATTCTGGATGAGTTTCAGGAGCCTGGTTCCTCCAAGGTGAGTCAGCTCAGAGTGTCCAGCGGCTGCTCCTCACGACAGAAAGCGTCCGCTGAGAGCTGCGTGGTCCCAAGGCGTGGCAGACATGGGCAACTATCCTCAGCGCGCATCTCAGAAAAGACTAATTTCCACTTAGCAGGTCACAAGCTGACTTCGTGAGTTTTATCCTTAGGGCTGCAGAGATCTGGAAGTGAGCGGGGTAGGGTTGTGCGAATGACTCCAACATCATGGGGCCCTGGCTCCCCCTTTCTCTCCACCCCGTCATGCCCAGGACTGGTCTGGTCCTCACAGGGCAGGAGGTTGGCTGGTCCACAGCCAAGGAACCCCAAGGAAAGGAGACGGGGCAGAAGGACAGCTCTAAATTAGCCAACGAATGTAGCAGTTTTCCGGACGCAGGAGAAAACTCTGACCCCAAGTTTGGTTGGAACCTGTGACCCCAGACACGCGCCCACCTAGAGAGTCCAGGCAGGTTCAACAGTCACGTGTTGCGCATAGAGAGGACACGCAGTCACGTGTTGAACGTGCACAGAGAGGGCAAAGTAGACTTCAGGGAGATGCGGAAGTAGCTCGAATGATCTGGAAAAACGGTCACTCGGTACTTGCCGCGGAACAAAGGAGCATTTAGCCACATGGGCAGGAGGATTCTCCCAATGGGCAGAGGCTTTCAGGGCATGAGCGTGGTATCAGCTTCACCAGAGGAAACAGGAGGCTTTCTTAGCCTCCTGGGTGGGGGTGGGGGCAAGAGGAGGTGGGGTTCAAAGGTTCAGGCATCTGCAATAAAATCACAACTCTCTTGTGATTTGGATCTTCAGTGTCCTCTACGATATCACAGGTGAAAGACTTGATCCCTGATTGGTAATATCGCTGCTTTGGACAAGTCCTGCCTGCCCAGAGTCCTTACCTTGTATTTTCTTGATGGTGGACCAGCCAGCCTCTTGCAATATGGTGTAAAGATGCTCGAGCAAAAAGAAAGAGGCGGATTTGTGATATTGTAACTGTGCCACCCCTCAACTGACCAGAAGGAAACTTAGGAATGTGAGAGTTGGAAGAACGGTCCCTGGGGAGGTGTCATTAGGGTATATTTCTTCTCCAGATGTCTTCCCATCCTTTCTGCTTCTGTCTCCTGACCACCATGAAGTGTGGAGCCCCCTTCTGCCCCTGAGTTCCTGCTGTCAGAACACACTACCTCACCACCAAGCCATGGACAGACGCCCCTGAACCTGGGCGCTGAAATGAGGCTTCCTTCAGCCTTCCAGTTGTTAATCCCAGGGAATTTCCATCTCTGCCATTGCCTGCTTGTGTCTCTTGGTGGGTGAGAGATGCCCTGGCTGCACTGCCCCAACGGAAGTGCAGAGAGCTGGGAACACAGGCAAGCTAAGCTGGGGGCACAAGCGAGCTGAGCTGACTCACCCATCAAACATCAAGTTCTTCCTGTAGGCAGAAGTGTGTATGTGTGAGTGTGCGAAGGCTAGATCACACGCTACTCCTTTCATTGGCTGCGCACACAGAATGAGCTCACAATCTACGGAACAGTCTGAAGGCTGAGGACATGTCGCGGCCACTGAAGTGCCGATTAAAAGCACAGGATGTGGCTGCATGCTCTTATCAGCCCCGTGCTGGGGCGTGAGGACGCGAGCATCCCAGTCTGGCCTAATGGTGAGTTCCAGGAAAACTGAGAGATGATGTAGCAGTTACTCTTCTCTGTTGCTGTGAGACATCACTCAAAGTCAAGCAACTTAGGGAGAACAAAGGGGAGAGTTATTCTGCTTGTGGTTCCAGAGGGGAGATACAGTCCTTATGGAGGAAAAGGCATGGCTGGTGGCAGAAGCTGGGGAGGCCTAAGTCACCTGAGAGCTACAAAACTTTAAAGGCAAGAGCAGACCTCTCCAGGAATTAGCGTGGGACTAATTCCCTCAAAGTCCACCTCCGTGTCTGCCTTCCCCCAGCAAGGCGCCACCTCTTAAAGGTGCCATGACCTTCCCAAACAACGAAAGATTTAAACATGAGTCAGTGGAGGGCAACTCACACTTCAAACCGTGACAGATGATGTCTTAAAGAACAGAGTGAGTGGGGCTGAGGGATGACATGAAGGCTGACTCTGACCTCCACGCACGCATGTGTGTGAACACACGCATGCGTATGCACACTCCCCATGTATGCACACATGCAAAAATGTTCGAACAATCGTACTCATGCACATACATATACACACATGTACTCATGCATGCATGTATACATATGTGCTCATGCATACATTCTTATGCACGCACAGCCACACACAAACATGCACACAGAGTCTAATTTTAACTTCCTTGCTGGAAGTCGTCTCGTCCTCACCTTAGGAGGAACATCATCCGTCTTAGTAACGCATGAGTTTCTGTGAGAAATACACAACCAAAGTATTTAGGGGAACAAGAAGCTTATTAATACTCATGGTTCTAGGCAGCAACTTACCAGGGTGGCAGATGAGATCGGGAGTTTAGGGAGCTGGCCACACCGTAGCCACAGGAAGAGCCGAAAAATGGCATTCTTTCTACCTTGTCAGCTTGCCACCTTCCAACCAGCTCTCTGTCGTATCCACTTGCCCTGGCAGGTCCATTATAGTCTGGCTCTTCTGACTTCAATTAGATAATCTCTAACAGAGATTATCTGAGGTTTGCCTTACCTCTATAATTCTTCATAAGTGTGCCTAAAGGCTTTGTCCTTAAACCGTCAAGTTGAAACTTAAACCTTACGGCCACATCGCCTGAAAGATTGTTCCCAAGAAGAACTTTTCCCCAAGGAAAGAAAAGAGGGGAGGAAAAAGAAGTCCCAATTGATTAGCTAAAAGTGTTTTCTAGCGTATGATTATCTAAGGCTTGGCATGGAAAAGCAAGCACATAGGAAAAAATGTCCCTCCTTCAGCCTCTGCAGCCTTTAATCTTTTTTGCTCTCACCTCGTGCTTTGTGTACAGATATTGCTCCCCGATTAAAAGTGACCCTGCAGCCCGGAATCAAGTGACTTAGGAAGACGCTGAGGTAAAGTACTGTGCGCAGGCGCTGTGTGCAGGTGTGTAGGTGCTGTGTGCAGGTGTGTAAGTTCTGTGTGCAGGTGTGCTGTGTACAGGTGTGCAGGTGCTATGTACAGGTGTGATGGCGTGTTGTGTATAGGTGTGCAGGTGTGCTGTGCGCAGGTGTGCAGGTGCTGTGTACAGATGTGCAGGTGCTGTGCACGGGCGTGCAGGTGCTGTGCACAGGTGTGCAGGTGTGCTGTGCACAGGTGTGCAGGTGCTGTGTACAGATGTGCAGGTGCTGTGTACAGGTGTGATGGCGTGTTGTGTATAGGTGTGCAGGTGTGCTGTGCGCAGGTGTGCAGGTGCTGTGTACAGATGTGCAGGTGCTGTGTACAGGTGTGCAGGTGCTGTGTACAGGTGTGCAGGTGCTATGTACAGGTGTGCAGGCGTGCTGTGTACAGGTGTGCAGGTGCTGTGCACAGGTGTGCAGGTGTGCTGTGCACAGGTGTGCAGGTGCTGTGCGCAGGTGTGCAGGTGCTGTGTGCAGGTGTGCAGGTCTGCTGTGTACAGGTGTGCAGGTGCTGTGCACAGGTGTGCAGGCGTGCTGTGCACAGGTGTGCAGGTGCTATGTGCAGGTGTTCAGGTGTGCTGTGTACAGGTGTGCAGGTGCTATGCGCAGGTGTGCAGGTGCTGTGCACAGGTGTGCAGGTGTGCTGTGTACAGGTGTGCAGGTATGCTGTGCACAGGTGTGCAGGTGCTGTGCGCAGGTGTGCAGGCGTGCTGTGCACAGGTGTGCAGGTGCGGTGTGCAGGTGTGCAGGCGTGCTGTGCACAGGTGTGCAGGTGTGATGTGTACAGGTGTGCAGGTGCTGTGCGCAGGTGTGCAGGCATGCTGTGCACAGGTGTGCAGGCGTGCTGTGCACAGGTGTGCAGGTGTTATGTGCAGGTGTGCAGGTGCTGTGTGCAGGTGTGCAGGTGCTGTGAGCAGGTGTGCAGGCGTGCTCTGCGCAGGTGTGCAGGCGTGCTGTGCGCAGATGTGCAGACGTGCTGTGCAGGTGTGCAGGTGCTCTGTGCAGGTGTTCAGGTGCTGTGCAGGCATTCTGTGCACAGGTGTGCAGGTGCTGTGTGCAGGTGTGCAGGTGCTGTGTGCAGGTGTGCAGGTGCTGTGTGCAGGTGTGCAGGTGCTGTGCGCAGGTGTGCAGCGTGCTGTGCGCAGAAGTGCAGGTGTGCTGTGTACAGGTGTGCTGATGAATGTCAAGGGCTCAGGCCTGCACAAAGGTTCATTTTCAGGAGCAAGTCATTTTCCACTGAGCCGTGGAGCTGGTTATTGGTCTGCTGTTAACAGGACAGCGAGAGGAAGACCTTGGTGCACCTGACTAATGGAGAAGCCCAGAGACGCTTTGTATTTACTGAGTCCAGATACTTGGGGCATGCTGACCTCGGGGGATCCCACCAGAAGCTCTTGGATTTGTCACTGTCTGTGGTGCTTGTAATCATTGCTTTGTTCCCACAAGATTGATGTCTGACCAGCCCCAGGTCACAGAGACACCAAGTCAGAAAGGACATAAAACTCGATAGTCGAGCAGGACATTCTGCTAGGACACTGGGAGCCACAGGGCTCTGCAGGCTGAGAATCTGAACACTCAAGTCTGAAAACCTCCTGTGGAGCTCCCATTTATTTTATCTTCCCCTTTTTACATTTATTATTATTATTATTTTGTTCCTTTTGGAGAACTTTTTAAAAATCCTCCTACAGCTGGAAAGACAGGGAAAGTACTAGAACTCCATTTTTGATACTTTATAAAAGCTAAATAAAAACAGTAATAACAAAGCCAAGAGACATGACTCAGGGTTAAGGGCCTAAGTTTGGATCCCAAATCCCAGGTAAAAATGCCAGGAGGAAATGGTGGCAGCCTGTGCTTCTGATCCTGGAAGACGGAGCCTGGAAAACTCCAGAGAGAAACAAAGAGGAGGTAGAAGTAATCCAGGTGATTCCTAAAGTCACCCCTGGGTCACCACAAACACACATAGTGCCCTCTAATACACACGATAGATAGATAGATAGATGATAGATAGATAGATAGATAGATAGATTGATAGATAGATAGATAGATAGATAGATAAAATGGCAAAAAAAAATAAGGAGGGACCACAGAGGGGTGCAGGGCGCCTGCCGGCCACTAAGCAAGCTGGGGACAGAGTATAGCTCACCTGAGAGTAGAAACACAAACAAATACATGCGCTGCCCCCAGTTAGCGTGGACGCCTGATTCAGCCTCAAGTGAGCACAGCTTTGTGTAAGTGAGCACAGCTTTGTGTGTGTGGCTGGACACACCCCACGGGGGGGGGGAAGGGACATTTCTTTCGCCTCAAATTCATCATCCAATGCAGATGTTTGGCCCGTTCCCTGATCTTGTCAGCAAAAGTTGACGTCAGAAGATTGGAAGAAGAAAATGTTTTCATGCCATGTGCAAATTTGTATAAATGAGACTTATTTTTAATGGCAGCCCCTTCGAGAGCTTCTAGGGCAGGGGGCCTGTCTGCCCTTCCTTGTCCTTGACACAAATAATCTCGTTTTTCTTGCAAGTGTTGATCCTGCCTCTTTCCCAGCACGTTTATCTCTAAGTTACAACAAGCTTTAGTAGGCTGCTGACGGATTCCGCCCTCAATTTTTGTTTTTTTAATGGGCATGGAGAGGCACATATTTGAGTCTAGAGAGATAGCTCAGCCACTAAAGCATCTAAGAGTCGAATTCAGATTCCCAACACCTAACTGAAAAGCCAGGCTGACCAACATTTGGTTGGGGAGGTGCCTGCAGGAAGACCCTGGGACTCTCAGGCAAACCAGTCCACTGAATCGGCAAACTCTCAGTGCATAGAGAGACCCTGTCTCAAAAAATACGGTGGAGAGAGATTGAGGAAGACAGCTGGTGCCCATCCCTGGCCTCTTCCCCACATGCACGCACAACCTCTTAAAGAAAATAAATCAACGAAGACCTTTACCATGGAATTTGGGATGGTTAATCCTCTTTTGACCCCTAAACTTTGCAAAGTCCACAAAGGACGCAAACACGGAGGAATCTGCTGAGTTATAGAGTCTAGACCCCGCGCAGGAACCTGTTAACTGGGTTTTGAGCTCACTGTCCAGCGTCCCTGGGAATGGTTAAAAAGTAGCTAGGATGTTCTGGGCAAGCAAACGTGGTTCTGATAAGTTAAGCATTAGCAAGGAACGTCTTTTCTTGACCTTGCACACGCGTGCACTGTCTGGGCTGTGGGCAGGAGTCATTTTACACCGCTGTCTGCGTCTATTTGGAGGTGGATGGAAACTGTTCTCAGAATGCGTCTGCGCTCTTGGGTAGCCATAAAGTTACAGGAGGGAAACCATTCCTTCTTCCAAAACAGTTTTCATTTTTATGGCGTCTAAGTTAAAACAGAAACATTTTATTTTCTTATGGGTTACGTTCCTGGAATGATCCACGATGTCGATTTAGAACATTCTTTGACCAAATAACATTTGACCGAACATCATTTTCCAAGTTGACTTCTCTGTTTTTCCTTTTGTTTTGTTTTGAAAAGATTAAATATCCTTCCTTTGCTAGGGAGCATCAGACTTTGGTCTGTAAATGTCACTTGCCCCGTTTGCTCTCCTGGGAGTGTCTCTCCAAGTCGGCAGGTGACAGCAGCCTTCTGTTTGCAGTAAAGCTCACATGTGTGCATTGCTTTTTGCGGTTGGACTTAATAAACACGCCTGAATCTGGCGCATGGGTTTCAATTATTGACAGATGCACTGTGATTTGTGGAGATTAATGAGTAGACAGATATGCTATAAAGCAAAGAATAAGGGCCCAGGATGATGGGGAACATCACGGAACACATCGTACCTTATTGTAAAACAAAAATAACCTTGGCCGTCCTGTGGAATGCGTTCTAGCAGCGTAACCGGCTCTTTAATGTGGTTTTCCTGCCAGTTGGGGACACTGCGTCACAGTGCGTGGGTGCCAAGCGTCTGGTTTGCACTTTGGTAAGATGTGTTTTTCTTGCTGAGAAGTTTTCAAGTTTTCAGTCCCTCCCCCAACCCCCTTGCAAGGCATCCAGGCCACCTCTCCGCACACTGGGGTCTTCTTGCCTTTGCCCCCCCTGTCTCAGCAAGGGCGAGGTATTAGAAGACAAAGCACAGGAGGGCGGGCCTCGCCTGTCACCTGCTGGACATCTCCATTCGGTAGGTGAACGCAGAGATTAGGAGAGTCTCAGAGGCGTTTTCATTTTGTCTGAGTGAAACTTGCCCTTCTGCTGAGCCTTCTGATACCGACTGAAAAACCTGTTGAAAATCTTAAATGACATGTTGAAGGGGCTGCCTAAATGAATCCACTAAAGCATGCTATTGAAACAATATCAGATTTCTCACCTTCCTCGGGTGAGGGGTCGACACCCATTGGCGGTCTCGGTGTCTCTGGGCTGGTTGGAGGTGTCCAGAGTGGGTATGTGATAGATACAGCGTTCTCTTCTGTCCAGGCAGGGGCGTCTGTAATAGGCTGGCGACCAGCTGGAACTCATGGTCACCCTCTGGCATCCAGCCACCTGTGCCCAACATGAGCTTCCTAATCATCTTGTTCTGTGCAAGTAAGAGTTGGATACGTTTCCCCAGCCTCTGCTGGAGGCTCACCCAAGCAGAAAATGTAATCAAATAGCCAACACATGATAGCCACGAGCCACCAGATCGACTTGAGGTTGATCCAAAGTTCGTCCTCATCTCGGGGGACTTTTTTGGGTGCTGCCTTTTGCCACACTGACAATGATCCAGGTCACCTTGAGGCAGGATGTAGCTGCCTGGACAGAAGACCTGACAATCCCCCCCCCACACACACACACTCACTCCTTCCTTGCAGGGCCAATCCTTGAAGACACAGAGGGTGGACCAGGAGTTTGAAAGGAGAGAGCGCTTAGGGATGGGGAGACCAAGTGGCTCAGTCAGTAAAGCGCTTGCTCCGCAAACTGAGGTCTTGAGTTCAATTCCCCACATCAACAATGTTGGACGGAGAGGGTGCGCCTATAATCCTAGTACTGGGGACACAGGCACTGATGGCCAGCCAGTCTAGGTGGACTGGCGAGCCCCCGTTCAGTAAGAGATACCATCTTTAAAAATTAGAGAGAAAAACCCATGCAGTGTCTACCTCTAGCCTTCTCGTGCACGCATGGCCATGCGAGTGCAGGCGAGTGCACCCATGCGCTCACACATGTGCAGAGAGGGCTTCATCTAACATTTGGCTCGTAAAAATGACAGGAAGCAGATCCAGCTGAATCTTCGGATGGTCCGTGATGCTCTCCAAAGTTTCTCGCAGCAAGTGCTCGCCCACTCCCCCAGCCCAGGCTTCCCTGCCCTGGATTTATTTACGTACCTGCTGGCTAACCATTCCACCCCACCGGGCTGCAGCAGCAGTGGCAGCAGCAGCAGCGGCAGCAGCAGCAGCGGCAGCAGCAATGCCTGCCCTGCTCAGAGTAAATTCAAGCAGACAAGCAGCCAGTTTTATCACCCATCATCACCATAACACAGGGAAGAGCTCCTGACCCCTAATAGATGCTTAATTAAAGCTTGGCGGATGTGGAATAAAGAAAGCGGCTGTCAAACAGCACAGTACTTAGGAAGAAATGAACCGTGGGGATCAGTCCCCTGCCTCTTTTTTTTTTTTTTTTCTGGAGACATCTACACAGTTTGCAGCCATACGTTTTATGCTCTTTCGTCAATTAGATCAAGGGTTGGCAAATATTTCTCTAGAAAAGGCCAGCTAGCAAGTATTTGCACCTTTGCCACGGTACTTCTTTGTGGTGGTATCATTTTAACAGCGAATCGTCCTCAACCATGCAGCCACGGTTCATCTTCCAATAGAACTTTACGCAAAGCAAGAGGCAGCTGCATTTGGCTCCAGGGGCGTTGCTTTGCCAGCCCCTCTTAGTTCCATGAGATCTTTGCCTTTGGTTTCTACTCTTGACTCTTGTAGCTTGAAGATTTGCTAAGCGACTCTCACGCCTCACGTCATCTATGTCAAATCCTTTAGATGTGATAGACGGCCTGACCACGGGATAGATGACCTAAGGTTTTAAAGCCCTGGGGGCTCTATGTCGGTCAGTCTGCTGACAGGGTCTCTAGCTTCGGCTGGCTCCAACCTCCCTCCGTTTCAGAAGGTGACCTTGAGCACTTCTGATCCTCCTGACTACACTTTGAAAATGGTTGGGATCGAACCCAGGTTGTTGTGTGTGCTGGGCAAGCACTCTCTTAAGCTACAGCCCTGGTTTTTTTCTCTTTTTTCTTTTGGCCTTTTCTTCTAAAAATAATAGCCCAACTTTTCGAGAATCCTGTTTACTCAAACTAAACCTGAAACAAAGCTGCTCACATTGGCTGGCTAAACTCTTGTGGTTAAACTGGTTTCTCACCCACCAGATTCTGGGCTGGAGCAGATTAGGTGTGTGTCGGGGGAGGGGTGAGCTCCTAATGCAAACCAGATTGTGCCTCCTCCAGTCAAGGGGGAACAAGGGGGAACTCAGCAAATGATGTCTGTAAATCAAGACTTTGGATCCTCGGACGCCCAAGAACTAGCCTGGGTCCTTCCTTTCTGCAACTGTAATGCTGGTCTCTTGAAGCGTTCCTTAGATTCAGAGGTCGATGGAAGCAAGTGGCTGCTGTCAGAGGTGGAGGGGGTGTGAAACAGAGGCAAGTAATGTCCTATAGTGTCACCCCCACCCCCAGATTCCACAAGGGGGACACGTACAGTGAGGCCTCAGACCTCTGCCTTGGGCAGCAGCCAGCGTTAGCAGTGTTCTCAGGCTGAGCTCTTCCATTCTTAACGCTGCAGCTCTCTAGAATTCTGGGGGACCCAGGCTTGCAGGTGCCCTGCCCCGACTCCCTCCCTCCAATCTTCTACTTACTTCCAGGCCCGCTCCCCTTCTTCCCTTTGCCCTAGCCACTCTCAGGGTTTTCATCTGCTCCTCTGGGGACTACTGGTGGGATTCCGGGCGCGGAGTCTGTTGGGTCAACACTGGGGAGCAACCAGGGTTCTTGGGGATCTCACCGGTCTGTAGACTTCCCCCCTTCCCTTCGGGAAGCAGAGCCCTGCAGACTTACGGGATTGGCAGGAAGGATTAGCGGAGGTGAGTAAGGCTTCACCTAGTGGGTTCAGCTGCAGCTGGAGTGCGGGCCCTGGGTCTCACACGGCCGTTTCTCCAGCCTTAAGGGCTCCGCCCCAAGAAGCAATGGTGCTAACATTCTACTCTGGAAAGCTGACCCAGGGCTGGGGAACAGGCCCAGTGGCAAGTGGAGCTGCGTTGGGGGACTGGATAGTCTTTGGTACCGACATGGCTCGGGGAAGTACGGGGGCCTGTGAACGGCCCCCGTGGTGCCACCAGGCAGTGCCCATGCCATCTGTCCCTCGTGGGGCCTTCAGGACGCTGCTTGAAGCCAGTACCAGGCCACCTGCAGCGGCACCCTTGCCGGGCAGACGCGTCCCAACGCAGCTGTACACAGGCCAGGCAAAGCTGATCAAATGGCAGGGTGCCCACGCGGCACCCTGCTTGCCGGTCCCACCCTCCGGCACTTGTGAACCCCGCTAGTGTTTGATGACCTCATGAAATCAGGTCCCTTCCCTCTCTCCTCCCCGCCCACATTCCCAGAGATTAAAATTCCCTGTTCCACCTTGAGATCCCCATCTTCTCCCTTCCCAGAGAATCAGTCTGGCCGTCATGCCGTGTAACTAGGTAATCAATAAACCTTTTCTATTCCTTGTCTGCCGAGTGATCAACCAGCTTTTTCTTCCTTTTTTATAAAAGGAAGTGGATTAGGCGATGGGTGTATGAGCCAATCAAAGCTATTTGATTGGCCAATCACGGCCTTGCATCATCGCTCCAATCACAGTCTTTCAGAGCTGACTCAGATTGGTTTTAGTCCAATCATGGCCTTGCCCCTTAGCACCCAGTGTCGTGTTCCAGAGGGGACGTGCGCCCCCTTTGGCCAAGGTGGAAATGACTCCTCGAGGACTGTGGTTACAGCGTTGTCCCTGGCTGTGCGTTCATGAGCCAGGGCATTAGATATAATCGTGCACCAAGTGGTCTCAGGTGTGTTCAAGGGTTCACAACAGCCAGAATAGTCTGGTTGACTGTTAGGCTGAGAATCCTTTTGCTCAAGACAGTTTGGGTGCTGCCAGAGAGTCTGACGGTGGCTAGTTAATTACTCAACTTCCCTGTCGCAAATGTCTTTGCTTAACGCAGATTGAATGCCAGGAGGAGGACTTCAGTGGTGGGGAGAGGGCTGAGGGTTAAAGTCTCTGCCTCATAAGCAACAGGACTTGAGATTGAATGTCCAGATCCTGTGTAAAAATGCCAGATGGATATGAAGACAGCTTACAATTCCAGCCCTGGAAAGCAGAGCCTGGGGTCCTCAGAGCAAAGCAATAAGGAGAACAATCCAGGATGATTCCCAGTGTCAACTTGGGCCTCCACGGGCACATATACACACATACATACACATGAACACCCACCACATGTAAAACTCACACACACACACACACACACACACACACACACACACACACACACACAAAGAGGACTTGCAGTATAAAATTGCAGAACTTACGTTCAGCACTAACAGTGATTCTAACCAATGTGTTCTAACAATGCTTCTCCACTTCTCTGCGCCTGCAGACATGAGTTCCTGCCTCACCTTGCCTTCTTGGACTCTAAAAGACCAGAAGAGCAGTTAGCATCTCTGGCTGAGCTCAGACTCCCCCCACCTCCCAACCCTACTGAACTGACCCTTAGGGTCTGTGACCACAGACTAACGGCCTCTCCTTTGCATGCATCTGACCTGGACTGATTCTCAGCTTATCCTTGTAAGAACAAGGGTTCTACCCTGCTAGTGGAGATACCCCAGAGTCTCCTTGGGTCTCCACCTGCCCTTGGTAGGCAGAAAAACAAAGTCCCAAGCATTCCAAAGCCATCGTTATCTGATTCCACCCTAGACCCCGTTCTTAGCACATTGGGCAAGAGAACACACCAAACTTTTACTCCACGCCCTGGGGGCAGTGGCGGCATGGGGGGATAATGAGACAGTGGTGGGCAGGTTCCCGACTGCTAAAGTATCCATTTCATGCAACAGAAAACTAAAATAGGTCCCCTCAAGCAAGATGACCCTTTTGCTTCTTAATACGAGATATTTGTGGGTTGGATGCAGACGGAAAGGCTGGCTACGGGAACTGGACACATCCTGACTTTCGCCGGTGACCGCATGGGTGTGGTTGGTCTAAGATGCTGTTTTCAGAGCGGTGACTCACCCATGGGAAAAGGGAAAAGGCACAGTCATCTCCATCGTCTCCACGACCGCAGGAGGTTGCTATAGGTACCATCGTCACAGGGCCTGGGGACCGGGAGAAGTCAAGGAGCACGCTTAGGGGGAGGGGAAGGGGGAAGGAGCCAGAGATCTGATTCTAGACCCAGTTTCCTCTCATCCGCGTTCCACTCCCAATGGTCTTGCCATGAGCGTCCTCGACACTGACTTTGTTCAAATCGACCCAGAGTATCTGGAGCAAATCAGAATCGCTCAGTCTTTGGTGGCGCTTTTTGCAATTAGGATTGGAAAACACTGCCTCCTTCTTACATGACTGCTCCTGGAGAGAAAGAAAGAAGGGGTCCGGCTGCCCTCCACCCCAAATATTTACCTGGAAATATTTTACTTTCAGACTGACTCTGAAAGCGGCTACAGAATCATCTCAGAGTGACTCCATTTATAGCAACAGAGGAAGAAGAGGTGAGGGGTGTATACAGCTGGAACTCAAGCTGGACTCGGCCAAGGCGGGTGCTTGTCATTGGTTCTCTCCGCCTTGGCCAGGGTGGAAGCAGTCGTGGGTTTCCATGAACCCTGTGGTGACCACGTGGGTCACGTGTTCACAGGGCTCCGGACATTGACCTTGAAGCCAGATCAAGAGCCAGAGAGGCAGCCCAGCTAGGACAGTGCTAAGCTAGCACGCACCGTGTTCCATCCCTAGCATAATCACAGCACTCCGGAGGTAGTGGCAAGAGGACCGAGTTCAAGATCACCCTCTGCTACATCTCAAGGACGAAGCCAGCCTGGGAT
The DNA here is from genome assembly GCA_023101885.1 of Typhlomys cinereus. Taxonomy (NCBI): domain Eukaryota; kingdom Metazoa; phylum Chordata; class Mammalia; order Rodentia; family Platacanthomyidae; genus Typhlomys; species Typhlomys cinereus. The sequence continues at coordinate 975,482 of JALPQD010000516.1, read as the reverse complement.
ATGTGAGACCCTGTCTCAAGAGAAAATAATTTTTTTTTTAAAAAAATGCAAGATCAAGATTTGAATAGCTGGGCAAGTGGATTAATTTGAGACAGCTCTCTCAGTTACAAGGCAAGGAAAATATCTAGGACACAGTTTCAGGCTTGTTAGAATCATATATTGGAATACATGAACAATTTAATGCTAACTAAACCAGATGGCAGATATAGAGTATACAAATCAAATTTCTGACCTACAGGAAACCCTCACCAAATAGCAGTAGCTATTATTTTTTGTGTGTTTTTTTATCATTTTCTAGCATGTGAACTTTTTTTGTATCAAATTGACTAGTCCATATTGATTTGGCTAGCATGTGGCAGCTGCAAAGTGTCATAATCTCAGATAGATACTTTCTGTGTGTGTGTGTGCATGTGTGTGTGTGTGCATGTGTGTGTGCATGTGTGTGTGCGTGTGTGTGCATGTGTGTGTGTACACGTGTGTGTGTACAAGAGGGCACTTGAGTGTGTACCTATGGAGGCCCACGGGAGTCACCCTGGATGGCGCTACCTCCTTATTGCTTTGCTCTGGGGTTTCCCAGGCTCCACCTTCCAAGGCCTGAAGTGCGAGTTGACGCCATTTCTGTCCATTGTTTTTATGCGAAATGTGAGCATCCTTTTGCTTGCAAAGCAAAAGCTGTGACTTCAAGTCTAAAGAGAGTTGTGCGTTTGGATCAGCGTTCTCTTTCTTCATCGTACGGGCACCTGTGACTGCCCCCATCATGGTCAAGCTGAGATTGCCAAGGACTGGCAGAGCTGACCGTGACTCTCCGCTGCATGCACCAGTTCCCTGCTTCTGTGTTGATACAAGTGGAGCCACTGTTGATCTGACTCCACAGCTGTTTTCAGATCCAGCCTGAGGGGCGAGCGCGAGGCCCGCTATGAAGTCTCTGCGTTTCCTGGAGCTCCCTGGAGACTTCCTATTGCCTCTTTCAATCGCAGCCTGAGGGTTGTCACCATTGACCTACATGGTGATGGGTGTTAAGGGTAATTTTCTCAGAATGTGGGCCAAGGAAGTCTAGGGCTACCTTTGATTTCCCTGAGGTCCTTTGCTGTTTATGTGAGGGTCGTAGATAGTGTTATGTACCCTGCTTTGTGAGAGTTGGACAGAGCTTCTTAAGATCCTGGTTAAGAAAAGCATCACACTTGAGACAGAAGGTGAACATTGCTAATGTCTGAATGTAACTGAGTAAACGAAGAGAAAGCATATTCAAAACAAGTGAATTTCAACAGACTGCTTGGGAGGTAAATGATGTGTTATGCTGCCCAATGTTATCACTCTGATACGTGTTGCCTAGAGTCAATGTGAACTCTGTGTGTGTGTGTGTGTATGTGTGTGTGTGTGTGTGTGTGTGTGTGTAAAGGGCCCGTAATACCCGCTCATCTGTTGGGCTGACAATCCCGGTCCCACTCCATCCATGCAACATCTGCTTCTGCTTCTCATCACAGATACTTGAGAACCAGCTTGAACTCAGTCCTGCTCACAGGCAACTTCTAATGTCAGAGGTTATCTTCACCTGCAGTTTTAGGAAAGGCAAAGTCTGATGATAAAACCAGAAAAGGCGGGATGCATGATCCTGCAGACACGTGCAGAAATGTCCTCCACAGCCGCACTTCGAATGCTTCATCCTAGCGGCACTAACTTGAGAGGTTCTAGAAACTTAAGAAGAACCTAGTTGGAGCAGGTTTGTGACTGACAGCTGATTTTCTTTGTTCTCTGCTTCCAGCCCCTGGCCCTTTCCTGTATCTTTCCCTGCATCTCATTCATACATAGAGAGATGACAAAGTCTCTCTCTCTCTCTCATGCTCTCTTAAACACACACACACACACACACACACACACACATTGTCATGATGTTCTAAGGGCATGAAGCTAACAAACATGGACTGAACTCTATAGTTCCCAGCACCAAAATAAATCCTTTCTCCTTTAACTCATGTTTGGTCACAGCACCATGAAAGCAAGGACCGGATGACAGCTAGAGAAACTAATGGATTCAGTGTTGGTTGATTGACATGAGTCCATTACTGGATCTTGCAAGATGCCTCTGCCGCTCTGGGTATCTAAGTGCTTCCCGTGGCTCCTGGTCACGTTCACCTTAGGATGGATGATGGACATTGCCGTGATGCTTTTCATGTCCTCTCTGACCCAAACTCCTGCTTTCTCCCCATCTCATGCACACACACAGGATCCAGCACCCAGAGCTTAGAACGCTCCTCTTGCCACCTTTGCCGTCTCTGGTCCCTGAGGTCTGAGGAGACTAGAAAGTACCCTGATGACGCAGGCGGCTCCCTTAACTAGCATTCCATCTCTAGGGCTCAGCGACCTGTCAAATGTCTCTCTTCCAACTCTGGGCTGTGTCTGCTCCGCCCGAGTAAATATTTACAATGCAAGTGCCGGGTTTTCCCACGCTACATCACAGTGATCAGCAGGCAGCATGCACCCGTGCCTTGCCTCTGTCCAAGGTCACACCAGCACATGCACACGTGACTCCTGACACCAGCACAGGCACACGCGCCGCCTCTCAGTCTCCACGGCTCCACACTCCCACGAGCACCTCAGCTGCATCTGTGGTTGACTCATTGCTTCGTAGCGTGAAGTCTATCAGCGCTATTCCAAGCAGCCTCAAATATTATTTTAGGTTCTGTAATTAAGATAGGAGATAGAGCCCCACACTTGATTGATGGAACACACACAGAGCTGATGAAAATCAAGCAACAATGCCAAGCTAAGGGGCGTCAACCTCACCACCTGTGCCCCCCCATGGCGAGAAAGCCTGGCGCAATAAAATCCAATGCCCTAGGAACAAGCTCATGAAATTCTATTAAGTGCTGTAACCGATTTAACTACTCAAATGGTTTAAGAAATGAAAATCAAAATGACAGAGTAAGACTCAAAAAGTCTCACAGCCCCCCCCACACACAGTGTGAGAAGTAGGGGTACTTCCAAGGGATGGACACTGAGCAGTATGTCCAAGCAGTTCAGGACACCACAAAAGGAGATGGTGGGGACAGAAGGGTGCATCAGCTTTGCCCCTGGATTCAGACATAGAGGGAGGAGGTGAGAGCCTGAGGCTTCGGGTGCTGCCGTGGGGGATCCAAGCGCACAAAGCAGGGGCCGCCACTTGGCTTCACTCGTCTTTGTCACGGAATGCTGCTCCTGGGGCTCTGAGGATAGAAGACATCCTCCCTGCGCCCTCCTCCATCCACACAGCTTAGGAAGCCTGGGAGGGGAGTTCGTTGGGTCCGGTTGACTAGTAAGGAACAAAAGCATCTCGGAGAAGAGTCGATGAGATGACTCATCAGGTAACAGCACCCGCGGACAAAGCTGGGGACCTGAGTTCGATCTCTGGAAGGCTTCATGGTAGAAGCAGAGAACTGACTTCCAAAAAGATAAGATGTCCTGTGATCACATATGCACCATGGCATGCATTCTCTCTCTCTCTCTGTGTCTCTCTCTGTGTGTGTCTCTCTCTCTTTCTCTTTAGCAAAATAAAAAAAAATAAATCTCAGATAAATCAATGAACTTGTTCCAAGTCACACAGTTAGTAAGCAACATCTTGAGGATTTGAACCCATGACCATCTTGCACTACACTTCCTTTCCTTTTTCCTCCCCTCCCTTACCCTCCTCTCTCCTCTTCTCTCCCTCACTCACCCTCAACTCCTTGCCAGAAAAAATAGCACCATAACTCAGTGGCCACAGCATAGTGTTGGCGTGGATACTGTTGATTAACAAGGTACGGCCCTGGTTGATTTAGGTGTTTTTGTCCTGCCACTGCAAGTTGGCTACACTGATAATCCAAGTACACTTGTTGGAGAGTCACGCTCTGTGGGGTAAGAGGAGTTATTTACTGATTAACAACTCAGAGCACTAGATGTTTGAGAATTCTGCAGCCTACTAAACACACACTGATTTCAGAGAGGAAGTGCGCTGAGCTGAGTTTTCTAGAGATTAGTAAGGTTCCCCACTGAAAGTCACTTGAAGAGGAACAAGTCACCCCTCTACTCTCAGGGAGGGTTAAGGTGGACACAAGGACAAATCAGCGGCAGAGGGACAGAATGATTGACAGCAGTGGCTGCCGTCCAAAATGTGACCTGGAATGAACGCAGAGAGTTGAGCTTTTCTTAACAAAGGCCAACGGTGATCCAGGTCAGTGAGCTCGCTGTCGTGAGAAGATGCATCGCACGCATCTTGAATTCCAGACTCTACTGCTCAGATCCTGATTTCATTTGGCCAGGAGGCTGATGGGAGTAGAAGAAAGGGAGGAGGAGCCATGATGATAGGCAGGATCAGTAGCAAGTGAGCATCCGGGCGGGTCAATGGTGTCTGACTCCAGTTTTAAGAGTCTGGTCTCGGCTGGCTCACAACTCCGGCAGCGTTCAGCCTTCACACTGGAGCGTCAAGGACAGGACCCCGCAGTGACATCTCCACGCACATCGGATGGTGGGCATGTAGTGGTATCGTAAGCTCACTGTGGATCTGGCCACAGAACAGAACATACGGATCCTGCTTTCCCATTGTGGCCAGACTTTACGTGGTCTCTCCAAACACAGCTCAACCAACTCTCATCTAAGCATTGCCAAAAAAGCCAGGGAAGAGGTAGGGCTTGCGGCTGAGGCGCCGGGGGTCTGGGACCCCCTCTCTGTTAGCACTCCCTTTTCTCCTTCCGTGTGCTGTTCTGTAGAACACATGGCAGCTTGGCTGTGTTCATTGACTTGACATCATTTAGTCAATTTGCATTGCTCAGTATTTCCACATTAACTGGAGCATTTGGCAATAAGCTATGATTTTGCAATGGGAAAACTTCCAGGGGGGAAGCAGGTGTTTACCCTATTCTGCCTATAATAAATGTCTAAGATGTGCTCTGAGGTTTCTAGACATTTTTTGCACATGCACTGTATAGACATGTCATATTGGGGCTGAAGAAGCGACTCAAGGATTGATTAAAGCCTCTGCATCGCAAGCAGAAGAACCTGAGTTCAGATCCCAGATTCCATGTGAAAACACTGGGTGGAAATGCAGCAGTCTACACTTCTGACCCTGGACAGCAGAGCTTAGGAAACTCCAGAGCAAAGCAAAAAGGAGGTAGAGCAACCCAGTGTGATTCCTGATGTCATCTTTGGGCCTCTACAGGCACAGACTCAAGTGCCCTTTTATACACACACACACACACACACACACACACACACACACACACACACACACACAACGGGTATCAATCAATGCAGGTCATTAAGGGTGGAAACTTGTAGATTCACAGCGAATCATTTAGGGTGTTTCTGTGAATGAAATTATATCACTAATCCTCAAAGAAGAAAAAATATCGACAAGAAAAAAATGCAATGTGTCCCACATAGTCTCTTCTAGAAACCAGGCACTAACTGGAGAGCGGAGGGGCCCCCGCACACTCAGGACCAGGAACACCATGAAAAAAAAATGCCCAAGTGGTGCGAGATGCAGGGAGGTGTCCAGACAGCTTGACGGCTTGAGGCGATAGCAGACAGTTCCTGGATCTACGGAAAGAATCCCCGCCGGGCCCCGATGCCACCAGACCCCCCCCAAGAGAGATAACCCCAAACAGCAGATGGTTCCTCACCATTCAAGTGTCCCTTGAGAACATCCACACGTGGGAGAAGACATAGAGCAATTCACTGCTTTTCTCTTCCCCAACTGGTCTTTCAGTTTCACGGCTGGTTAACGTGAAGCCTGCAGTGCAGGGTTTGAAGATGGTGCAGATGGCTGTTTGGAGGGTTGGGGCCATATCAACCCCCTGTGTGCAGCAGTCTGTGCTTGGCTATATAGTAGACACAGGTCTGTGCTGGAGTCTCTCTGGCTTATGTGGCTCCCCCCTCATTGATTCAGAGTTAACAATGCACAGAAGAGATGAATCGATACCTGGCAGCTTACGAAAACATCTTCCCCTGGTTGAATCACCAGCCCGGGGCTGAAAGGAAGGGATGCTCTGGCTACCATGGCTTGCCCTGATGATGTCTCCTCTGTTGCTACCAACTGGCCCGTGCTGCCCATGGGAAACCCATCTCTAGCCCACACCCTTCTTTGACAGGAATAGGCTTGAAATGGCGCTCACTGAAAGCGTGTCTGAAATGAACCAGGAACCAACTGGGATCTAAGGTTGTCCTGGCAACAGTTAAAATAATAAAGTCCAATTTTAAAAAGAGGACATTTGATCACCATTCTGTCGGGTCTGGCTGGTACTTTGCAGCTCATGAACTCCCAAACCCTGTTGCCTAAAGGGGCCTGACATGGGGGGCGGGCTCCAGCGGAGGGGTAAAAGAGGAAAGGCATTGGACATTTTCCTGTTGGACAAAGATGTGATGCACAGCTGATGTCCCCTCGGTGCTGTTAAATTAGAATATCAGAAGAAAATAACTTTTTTAGCAAAAGCCTGGGATACACTGGAGTAAGGTGACCAGCTGTGGTATTTGGTCAGAGCTGTGGGGTTTCCCGGGACTCCTGGTGTTAAGCCCAGGAATTTGGGGTCACTCTGCAGCATGAGCCCTACCAAGTGTCCCTGCTCTCAAGAGGGGGAACCTGCATGTCAGGGTCGCTGCTGAAAAGATGGGGTGGCCACCTTTAGGGGGCAGAAGCTGCCATCAGCATATGCACCCCTCCCATGGCACTGTGAAGAAAATTGGAGACGCAGGGGGAAGGGGGGAAGGAGGGCAGGGAGGGCTCTACAACCAAAGTGTTTTGTTGTTCTTGTCATTGCGATCCTTGTAATATCCCTGAAAAGGATATTACAAATATCCTTGTAATATCCCTGAAAGGTCAAGTTGGAGTTCTACCCTGGTGATCCAACCACTTTGCTCTCAATCTGCACCAAATCTTGAAATATCGCACCTTTTTTTTTTCATGGAATGCCTGCTGGCCTTCTTCATCACCTGTGGGAATTGTATAGGTTGGAATCCACTGCTGCATCCTGTGCCCACAAGATCCAGAGCCTTCCGATGATACACTGCTGGTCATTCTTATTACAGTTAGCGGCAGAGCGCAATCAGCAATACTTTGCATAGAGATCTTCTCTTCGTAAGGAAGCACAGAGAAGGAAAAGAGATTCAGTTTAGCTACTGACCAGAGTAAATCAGCACAGTGTCCATAGTGAAGGGTTCTATGGTCAATAATGAGCTCCAGAAGATCCCCCTCCTGGCAAAAGATGCCCGTGTCTGCACTGATTGCACCCATCTTAAATTCTAGATTGTAGTGTTCAAATCCTGATTTTATTTGGTTAAGAGACTGGTGGAGGAGGAGGAGAAAGAGGAGGATGAGGAGGGTGCTAAAGAGAGATATCATGATAGAGCAGAACCAGTATCAATGCAAGGGAGAATGTTCTAGAATTTCCTGGAGGAGCTGTTGCAGATGCTTTGGTGGCCCCTGTGCATCTCCTCTAAGCTCTCCATGATTCTGAGAACCATTCCTATGATTCAAGCCTTTGTATGTTACTCCAGTGTCCTGAAGCTCCTACACCTCACGTCACGTGATATTGGGGTGCAGGTGCTGCTGTCCCTATTCACACCGAAAGCTAGGGCAGCTCCGGCACCCCTCCTCCAGCTGAAGGTCCACACAGGCAAGACCATGAGCCCAGCTGCCTTGCCTCGGACAGTGTTTTCCAACCTGAACTTCGTCCAGGATGGGACAAAGATGGGCCCTTATGCCCTGTTCTTCTCGTCCCTTTGAGCTCTTTCTGGAAGCACATCTGTAGGAAGCTGTGTTGACTAAAGCTGCTGCTTTCAGAACACCCGTTCCGTGGTGAGATCTTCAGTCTGCAGCCTTGCAAGGCGTGCATCGTGCTAAGACGCCCAAGAGCAGGCAGGTCTTTGCTTTGGGTCTGAAGTGTCCAAAGGGAGGGTGTGTATAATACACAGTATTCTCTCCAGAGGTTCTGTTGCCTTTCTAGGGGGTCCTTGGCATGGTTCTGGGGCAGGGATGGTGGGAGAAAACCAGATGCCCCGATGCCTTGTGGGTGGCCCGTGAGCGCTCTTCGAAATGTCTCCGAGGTCCAGCCCAACTGAAGCGAGTGGGTTCAAAGGTACAAGGCTTTCCTCTCCTTGACTTCAAGGGTCTTCATGCTCGATTCAAGTCAGGCACTGCAGCCACTGCTTTCTTTTTTAGGGAATTGTCCGTTGGGGAATGAATCTCTAGAAAAAGCTAAGGAACTTTCCTGTCTAGAATTTAGACGCCCTTTCAGAATTTCTGATACATCAGACAGATTTTAGACATATTCTAGTCAAATTTGACAAGTCAATCTTGCTTTTGCATTTATATAACTGGGAGGAAGGGAAGGAGAGAGTGAGAGAGAGAGAAGGAGGGGGAGAGAGAGAGAATTAAGATATCATAAAATGAAAGAGAGAGAAAGGAGAAAGAAAGAGAAAGAAAAAGAAAGATGAGGAAGGGAAAGATAAAGGATGAATAAAGGAAGAGAAAGAAAAAGAGTGAGAGAGAAGGAAGGAAGAGGGAGAGAGAAGGGAGGAAGAAAGAAAAATAGAAAGAGGAGAGAAAGAAAGAATGAATGTAAAGGAAGATAGAGAGAAAAAGAAAGTGAGTAAAAGAAGGAAGGAGGGAGGGAGGGAGGAAAGGGGAAGGAGGAAGAAAAAAAGGGGAGGAAAGGGGGGAAGCAGGGGGAGGGAGGGGGGGGAGGAGAGGGGGAGGGAGGGAGGTGGGGAGAGAGGAGGGAGGGGGAGCTATAGTAGCCATTTGTGCTGGTTTTTATTTAGGCGACCAGATTGGTAAATGGAGAGATGTGGTGGGTCCCAGAACCCCTAAAACCAGATTGGCATGCAGACTGTATTCACCAGATGGGAGAGAAGTCATTTGACACAAAATACTATGAACCAGGATTGAAATGTTTCCCTTTTTCCCACAGCCTCAGAAATTTCCAGAAATACTTAGATCATCCATTTATCACATGTTCAAACCAAAGTCTGACCCTTGACAGAAGTTTCTTGTTGGATTATTCTAGAATTTGCTTCCTTCCTGTCAGCCCTCCTGTCATGGTTTTACTTTGCCTCCGTTTGTGAATTCTGTCAAATCTGCAGTCTCTAGTGATGGTCCCAAGTTAAAAGAAAAAACAAAACAGATAAATACCACCACGTTGAAGAATATTTTCTCAGCATTTAACTCTCTGACTGTATTCATGCCTCTTTGAACTCTCTCATCTTCCAGTGTCTTATTATCATGCTGTGAATTCGTATCAGCTCTGCTATACATGATCTGCAAGAACTCAAGCATAACACAGTTTTTTTTATTTTTTTTCTTTTACTTATTCAATTGTGTGTGTGTGTGTGTGTGTGTGTGTGTGTGTGTGTGTGTGTGTGTGTGTAGAACCACGGGCAAATTTGGGAACCACCATGGACGCTTCCACCTCCTCCTTGTTTACTCTGCCCCGAGATTCACAGGCTCCGCCCTACCAGGACCAGAAACGCAGGCCGCCCCCGCTTCCGCCCGGCGTCTATACGTGGGGCGTCTATACGTGGGGTCTAGGATCTGAACTCTGCAAGGCAGAGGTTTAACCCCTGAGCCACCTCTTCAGCCCCAGCATGCCACAGTTCTAAACTATGACTGGGGACCTGTGAGATGGATCAGTGGGTAAAGATGCTTGCGGCTAAGTCTGACTACATGAGTTCAATCCCCAGAACCTGTGTAGTAGATGGAGAGAACGAGTTCCTGCAAGTTGTCCTATGACTTCCATGCACATATATGTCCGTGCATGTACACGTAAGCAGAACGGAATGTGTGCAAATCAAAGCAATGGTGACTTCATGTAACTTATCATGGTGCTTAAAGGAATGTACTAGTGAGTGTATATAAGTATATAATGCACTAGTGAGTGTTCCCAATGGACTAACGAGAGAAAAATATAGACTTATGGAAACACATGGAACTGAGAAAGTGGGAGGGGCCATTTCAAGCATCCATATCAACCTTTCTGGATTCCATTTCCTTTCCCTTAAAAGAAAACTAATCATGCTGATATTTTGGTCTGAACTTTGAATTAATAACAGGTTTGCTACAGTTTTATACTTTGGGTATAAAATGAATATTGAAACAAGTGAAGCCAAGGCCAGAAATACAAGAAGATAACAATTAATGTTCCATTGTAAAAACTGACATCCTCCATCAGAATCTTTCATTAGTCAGTTGGCGAATAGATATCATATTACTAGTTTGTATATGATTTTATATGATAATATAATGTACTATATTACTCACTGATCCATCTCACAGATTCACAGTCATAATTTAAAACTGTGTCATGTGTGAGTTCTTGCAGGTCTTGTATAGCAGAGCTTATATGAATTCCCAGTATGATAATAAGACATGTAATAATGTCCAAGTCGTATATATATGCAAATGTACCATACATGTGTTCATGTGTATGTTACATGTATATATACACAAATGTATGTATGTATGTATGTATGTTTGTTCATATGTGTTTTATATACATGTGAGCATGCATGCATGTGTGTGAATATATGTATGCATGTGTACATGCATATATGTGTGTGGTATGTGTGTGTACATTTGAATGTGTGTATACATGCATGTGTACATATATGTAGATATGTAGATGCATGTGTGTGAATGCATGCTTGTGCATAAACATGCATGTGTATATGTATGTATATGTACATGTGTGCACCTAACATGTGGTATATATGTGTGTATCCGTATGCATGTGTACATGTGTTTAACTGCATATACATCAGTATACATGTATGCATATATATCTGGGTGCATGTGTATACACATGCATGTTCATGTGTGTATGTATATACATATGTGTGCATGTGTGTATGTATGTGTGTGCTCTTATGAAGATGTGTACAGACACAGATCAAATATGGGGAGCTCCCACATGGGCGCAGAGTTGCCAGGCTTCTGCCCATGGTGCTCAGGGCACGTGGGCAAGGAGGAGGGAGGTGCATGCAGAGTGCCATGAACTAATCGATGGTAGGGGTGCTGGGGGGCGTTGTCACCTGCTCTGTGACAGGGTTTATCCCCTAATATTGCTTTGGACCAGGCAGGAGCATGTCCACAGGGGAAGTACCAGGGAAAACTGCTCATCTCTAAGGACGCACTGGCTTCTATGTCCACTGCCACAGGAAGACCAGGAGAGCCCACTAACCGTGATGGGACAGCCTGGGCTTCAGAGACACTCGCTTCCTGCTTCCTTTCCCTGTACGATTTCCCCTGAAATGTTGTTCCCACTACCCTTGGACCATTTCTCAAAAACTGTCAGACAGCACAAGGATACTCGAGACCTGATTCCACCTCGGACGCCCCTGCCCAATTCCCAACATCTAGACAACCTAACGTCACCTTTATCTATCCAATGACAAAATTTTCAGATAAAAAAAAATTCCCTGTGGCCTTCGTGGGTAAAGCTGAAAGCAGAAGTTCCCCTCCCGGGGTAGCATTTGATCAGGAATATGTGACCCAGGCAGGTTGGTGTGAGTGTATGGTCCCCCTGCCTTTTCTAGGAGGTGAGGATTCTGGCTGATGCTCACTTGGCATTGGGAGAGGGAAGGGGGCGGAGGGCAGGACGGGAAAGAGTGAGCGCCTTAAAAAGATAAAGTGCTTGTTTATTTCTAGTTTACTTAGGCAAAGGGACCGGAGAAAGGACTTTGATAAGAGGGCCAAAGTTTCTGCAGAGATTAACTGGCTTTCTTTATAAAGGGCTTCGGTTTGCTTTTGTACAGGTGTCGGGCAAGCTAGAGACTAGGAACACAGTCCCGTACTGCTTTGGTATGTTCTGCAGATTTCCTTAGGACTTTAAGATATGCTCCGAGTTCATGGATTCCTTCCTCAGATTTCTTCTCTCTCTCTCTCTCTCTCTCCCTCCCTCCCTCCCTCCCTCCCTCTTTCTTCGTCCCTCCCTCCTCTGCCCAATCTTTTTCTTTCTCTCTTCAGCTCCTTCAGGTAATTCCCACTCAAACTTGTACCAACTTGTTTTTGACTGACAGCGAACAGTGAGAGCAAGCCTTCATTTGGAGAAAGCCTAAGCGTCCATCTTTGCCAGGCAACCTGCCTAGACTGATCATTCTCTCCCCATCCGGCCAGGAGCCGGCCTTCGCCCCTCTTTGCAGGTAAGAGGCACTGACTTATGTCAACACCGGCGCATGGAGCATTCTGGACACCTTCTCCTGCAAGTGTACTTCCGAAGGTAATGAAAAAGCTCTGATTCTTTTAAAACTTCCTTAAATCATTCAAGACAGCCAAGCATATCTGGGAGAATCTAAGGAGCGCTGTTTACATGTGGAAAGCAGGTTTTTTTTTTTTTTCCTTTAATGATGGGGCAAAGGTTAAAAAAAAAAAGAAAGAAAAAAGACTTTATTCTTGCTTGTGAGAAAGTGTCTAGATTCTTCCCTGCCTGCCGTGTGGATGAAAGAGCTCTTTGCAAGAGATTTTCTGTCGTGGTATGTGTCGGGCAAGTATGTTACTGATTTTCAGAGCGGAATTGGTTTAAGTTGCTGTAAGGCAAAACCTCACCGGAATATCTTAAAAATCTGTTACCTATCCTTATGAAAAGAATTAAGAGTTATGTAAGTTTCTGTGGTAGGTATCAGGAATGTGAGCAATGCTGACCCGAGACTCTATGCACTTCGCTTGCCATCCAATACTATGGGGTCCTTAAACCTATGTATAATTTCTTGGGAGTTTTTTTTTTCTCAGATAATAAATGTACTGCTGGGTAAATTTCCACATCGCTCTGCAAAACCTACTTTTGTCTCTTCTCGCTACTTCCGCATTTAGTTGCCTGAAGGAAATAAGAATTTGTTGTTCTTTAGACGTTTCTCCACCTCACAAAGACTTTGAGTTATAGGTTAAAAACTTACAGTACAGGGTGCATCTAACTTTAGAAAACTAAAGACCAAACTTTGTCCCACACAATGCAAATGTGCAGATGTTCACACTTACTTCTTTGCTTTTATCTGAATGTATGGTAATTTCTCCTCTTGTCAGATCAGGAGGATTTTGAGGAAATTCTAAATGATTCTTAAAAGTTCTTTTTTTTTTTTCTTTTTGGCAATGTCAAAGCCTCGCATGCACACAGTCCATGGGGTTACCCCAGAGCCGCCAGCCTCAGCGTCTGTCCTGAATGTTTAAATACTAGGTCACAGCCAGCAACAGCCTGGGGGAAGAGATTCTCTCGGCTTTTCAGCAGCTCAGGGAATCAAAGGGAAGCGACTCGTTCAAACCCTAGAGTGCAGCTTTAAATGCTGTCTGGGTGGGATGCCAGTCAGCAGCGTGACTTCCAGGCCAGGAAGGTCCCCACTCACCTCACACGTGGGACACAGGGCGCCTTCTTGCCAGACCTTCCTGGGTTTTTCTAGCTTCTTTCCTCTTTTCCTATCTGCAGACTAATAAATGACCGTGTGGAGAGTGCCCAGAGGTCACCGTGGGTGGCCAAGTTTAGCCAGCTGTCCTGGAGTGCTGTCCCAGTTGGTCGCAGGACAGAGGGCATCTTTCTTCGCTGTGCAGGAACGCATGCAGGGCGCCGGGCTCTAGAGACCTAGACCTCGTTAGTGTGCGATTCTGGCTGTTCGGGAGAACGCCCCTGGAAAGCCCTCCTCTCCTACCACCCGTCCTCCACGAGCATCCGTGGTCACATTACAGAAAGTGCCCTGCCCCCAGCTTCCTCACCTCATGCTTGTAACCAGAGCAGACAGTCCATGTTTGGGGGACAAAAGAGTGGGACCCCAGGCTTGGCATCCAGCAGACCTGCAGCCAACAAAAACAGGTCTCTTGAGTTCCTTTCCCGAGGGCTGAGCGTGCTCTCCTCTGCTTCTGGGGAGGCAGGAAATTGTGAAAGACTTCTGTGCTTGTGTGTGCGCGCACACATTCATGTGTGTATATGTGTGTATGTTTTGTGCATGCATGCATGTGTGTGCATTCATGTGTATGTGTGTACATGCATGTGCATCTGTATCTGTGTGTATATATGTGCATGCATGTGTATATGTGTGTCTCCCTAGCTATGCATGTGTGCATCTGTCTATGTGTGTGGGTATATATATGTGTGAACGTGTATGTCTGTGTGCTTCAGTGTGAGTGCATGTGTGCTTGTGTATAGTGTATATGTGTATGCTGGTGCATTCCTGTGCATGTGTGTACATAAGTGTATATATAACTGAGTGCATGCATGTGTGTATGTTTGTCTGTGTGTTCATACATGTGGGCATGAGTTTGTGTGTATGCGTATGCATGCATATATGTATGAGTGCATACATATCTGCACATGTGTGTGCAATTATCTGTACCTAAATACACATACATTCTAGAGACCAGCAAACCTACTCATGTATCTTCAGTAGCAGACAAAGGTAGGCTTTTCCTGGCTTAATCAGTGGATGTCAGATGCCTGACTTACCCTTTCCAACCTTGTCCCCCACCCACCCTGGGCTTGCAGTGACCTATTGCCTCCCTCGAACGTGTTCAGAGTCCCAGAAGAGTCTAGAACGCGTTTGCAAGAGCAGCAAGGTTATGACGTGGCTGGGCGTGTCCAGCCCCCGGGAGCCTCCTAGACCCTGTCTTCTCGCATTAACACAGCTCCGCCTCCTCTCCTGCAACAGAGCCTGGGGTCTCCTTTCCTGTCTCTCAAAAACAAGCAACTCTACTTTGACAGGCATCAGGAAGCTGTCGCAAGCTTTTGTGCAGGAAGCAAATCCCAGCCGGCATGTTCTTAGCGGCTGCTTCTCTGCCCTTCACCTTTATCTGCTGCAGCCGCCTCCAGAGTGACGCTTTTGGTTTCCTGGAGGTTGGGGTGTGGCCGGCCTAGCAGTGGAGCAGAAAGAGTCAAGCACAGCCTTGCTCTGCACCCCTCAAGAACGGGGCGCCCTGGGGAAGGGACAGGTGTGCCCCAATCCACCTGGCTCTTTGATGCTGCTCCCAGCTTTTCAGACAAAGCCTCAGAAGTTGTGAGGCAAGAGCCCGGGACACCAGCTCCTCCCATAAATTAGAGAAATGAAGGCGGGTTAGCTCCTCACCTTCAAAGGGCATCCTGAACGCAAAAGAGAGAAAATAGTTTGCATGAGTCGAGTGTCCCAGAAAGAAGCTTTATTTACTCTTTGCCCAGATGAACAGAAAAACAGAGACAAGCAGAAGGCAAGAGGGAGCAGCAACGTGTGCCGGGGCAGCTGCCGGAGGCCCCCAGCCCTGTAGACAAGGCGACATGTTACCTTGGACAAGGCAGTCTCTGCAGAACGCTTCCTGGTTCATCCTACCTCCGACGCAGGCGGTCCTCACAAAGGACCGCGTACATTCCCAGAGAATTTCAGCCCTCAGCGTCTGTGCTCTGTCCATAAAGAGAGCACCAGAGACACAAGCTACCAGCATTCCCTCCTGGGGGGGAAGACTTCAATGAGCCTACCGCGACCCCATCCAATGCTGTCTGTGCTGTGATACCTAAAGCACAGAGTCCCAGAAAGCCCGGTCACGCTGTCAGGACACATGGGTGTGATCATGCTCACAGCACAAGGTACGCAAGAGAAAGACAGCGCTCTGATTTTTGGCACGAAGGCCCACATGTGCCAAGCAGCTGGTTGGTGTCCAGTAGGGAGCCGCTAAGTGGAAAGGCATGTGTCGAGCCTGTCGTGACAGAGGAAGGCATGGGAAGAATTAGCCACAGAGAGACCCAGGTCTTGTTGGGGTCTTCCCCACACTCCCTCAAGGCTAACTGTGAGCATCCTAGCCCTGGGCCCTCCCAGACAGCACCCATGGATGCTGGAGCATGCAAACTTCAGAGGCACCTGACGGCAGAGCTCAGGAACCAGGAGAAATGGCATCTAGAGACTGCCACGCTCCTGGGATACCCAGTCACATCAATCGACGTGGTGGCATGATACACAGGAGCGTGTTGGAGGAGGAGCCCAGGCTCCAAGTGTCCAGAGGCCCCAAGTGGCCTGCTTTGGGATCACCCTGTTTTGGAGGGAACAGCCCTCCTGTGTGGGACAATGGTTATGAGAGTCTCGTGCCTTTTTTTTTTCTTCCAGTGCTAGTACCAGAGTGTGGTTAAGATTTTGTGAAACTTAAAGATCATACTATAATATCAAGGAGGGGTTAAAGAGCCTGACTTGGAGCTGTAAAATTAGAAGGCTTTGTGGGGAGCCCCAGAATTGGAGTTGCATCAACCCCTGATAAACCCACTGTGTGTGTTACGTAATGAAGCTGAGGGGCCTGTTTTCCGGGGTTGATGATGAAATCACACATGTAAGTGCTAGCTTCCCTCCGCCCTGGGGGAGGGGGAGACTCCAAAGAACCCCAAGCAGAAAGATTGCATCCTCACCTTTACGTGTATCTAATAATCAACGGGATATGCAAGATGGAGCGCACGATAGCTAGACTGCTTCTCATGTCACATGCACGCGGCCCTGGCCAGATTTCCGTATTGTGTGGGGACCTTTAGGTCATATCTGGGCCTCAGGGGGACGATGGTATCTGTGTCTCTCCTCCAGTAGAGGACACGAGGATGGAAGTCCTTGATGGACACTTACCTCTCGCCAGAACTGAAAAGCAAAGAAATCAGCCAGCTAGTCCTGAACCTGGAATCTACACACAGTGTGTGGCTCCGTGGACTTTGAACAATCGCTGCAGGACAGACCCGTGCTCCCCTCTGCTGCTCTGAATGCTTTGTCTAAGGGCCACTGGCTGCTACCATGTCACCTCTTGGGGTGAGTGCTCGCTGAACCTACGCCCACCAGCCAACCAAATACGGTTCTCAGTGACGTTCAAGTCCTTGCATACAGCCTGCTCTTTGTCCTCTGTGCCAAAGAATACGCAGGCCTGTCTCCAAACTTGGGTGTCTTGCTTTCTAGGCCTACCTTGCGGTCTCTAGTCCTACAGTTCAAGAAAAAAAAAAGGGAAAGGGGAGAAAGAGTTTATCTTTTACTTTGAACATTTGTAAAATTTGGCTTCGTGTGTGCTTTGCCTGCCAACCTCATCCCTCGCGAAAGGCGAGGATGCAATCTTTCTGCCTGGGGTTCCCAAGAAGAGCTGGGGAAGCAGGGGCCCAAGGGCCTGGCTGGGGGCGGGGGCAGGCATCCTGCAGATGCTAAGACTTGAGCGCCCCACTGGGTTCTGCAAGTGTGAGCAAAGAACTTAGAAACTGACAGCAAGCTACATCAACGACAGACATGCATGCGACGAAAGTCTGTGTAGGTGTGTGTTTAGCCACCATGAAAGTAATGAAAACGACTGCATGAGGCACAGTCTGAGGTTAACCACGTAAAAATGTGATTTTCAATATTTTTGCTTAATATTTTTTCAGTTTTCTAAATGTGACTTAAGGTCACATAGAAGAGTAAATGCAGAGGCTGGGGACACATCTCAGTTGGTAGAGTATGTGCCAAATATATAAGTACAGGAGCGGGGCACACATCACAGTTGGTAGAGTGTGTGCCTAGCATGTATAAAGTGTGTGCCTAGTATATAAATACAGGAGGGGGCATGAATCTCAATTGGCAGAGTGTGTGCCTAGCATGTATAAAGTGTGTGCCTAGTATATATATAGGAACAGGGCATGCATCTCAGTTGGTAGAGTGTTTGCCTAGCATGTATAAAGTGTGTGCCTAGTATATATAAATACAGGAACGGGACACACATCTCAGTTGGCAGAGTGTGTCCCTAGCATGTACAAAGTGTGTCTAGTATATATAAATACAGGAGGGGGCATGCATCTCAGTTGGTAGAGTGTGTGCCTAGCATGTACAAAGTATGTGCCTAGTATATATAAATATAGGAACAGGGCATGCATCTCAGTTGGTAGAGTGTGTGCCTAGCATGTACAAAGTATGTGCCTAGTAATATAAATATAGGACGGGGCACGCATCTCAGTTGGTGAGTGTGTGCCTAGCATGTATAAAGTGTGTCTAGTATATAAATACAGGAGCGGGCACGCATCTCAGTTGGTGAGTGTGTGCCTAGCATGTATAAAGT
>JALPQD010000516.1:880655-949732 GCA_023101885.1 Typhlomys cinereus | reverse complement strand
AACCTGTTTCCAGTTAACAGGATGCCCGACCTGGGGAGTTTAAACAGCTCTCAGCAAAGCGCACATTGTACAAAGATTTCATCACCAGCAGAGAGCCAGAAGCTCAGTATCCGGAAGCGAACCAACATCTGAAATACCTTTCTCCTTAATCCCCTTCATCCAAGAATAAACACTCTTAATGAAAGTCTGGGGAGGAAGTTAGAAGGAATTTGTTTTTCCAGTTCCTTTCAACAGTCTTTCCTAAAATAGGGAGCCAATCCTGGCGGCATGGCCCATGCCATGCTCAAGTCAAATGTGGCCACGCCACTGCTTCCAGAAAGTTCCCTGGGGGCAGATTGGGCACCTGGAATCTTAGGATCCTTGTATTCCAGGCCCTCTTGACTCGGGGTGAGCACACATTGTAAACTTGCCAAGAGAGGCGCACGTGAACGCGAACGTGAACAATGTGAACGTGAACAACTTTGGAGTGCGGTCCTCCGAACAGAGAGCCAAGACGGAATCAGACACATGTCGCTATTACAAAACGCAGAGCAAATGTTTCTGAGCAAAGCTCCTTGGAGCTGTGCATGTGTGATGTGCTTGCAGAACGAGCTGCTGATGGTCGCTGGAGACTGGAGCTGGTCCATTGGGATACAAGAGCTCATCTGCAGGGGCTGGAGAGGTGGCTCAGGGGTTAAGCCTCCGCCTTGCAGGCGGAAGGTCCTGAGTTCGGATCCCAGATCCCACATATAGATGCTGGGCGGTGGGCGGCCTGCGCTTCTGGTCCTGGTAGGGCGGAGCCTGTGAATCCCGGGGCAGAGTAAACAAGGAGGAGGTGGAAGCGTCCATGGTGGTTCCCGAATTCGTCCGTGGTTCTACACACACACACACACACACACACACATACTCACACACACACACACACACACACGCACATGCGCACAGTTGAATAAATAATAATAATAATAATAATAAAAGAGCTCATCTGCAGGCAAGAATGGTCCCTCCTTCACCTTAGGAGCTACTGAGTCCCACCCAGCCATTCACAGCTTTAATAGGCGCTTCTGATACCCCGCAGAAGCAAATACAGAGATCTAAAGCGAATAGGAAAATGCATGGAAAATTGTCAGAGAATAAGGTATTTCTGCTATGTAATTAATCCATGGTTTGTTCTTTGTAGAAAGTACAAACAATAAAATAAGATGTGTAGAAGGAAATCAGAATCACTTCCATTCACCTTGGTGTTTTCTGAGATGTTTTCTTTTTCTGCAAAATCGTGTTCAGGTTCCGCTCATAGTCTGCGTACTTCTGTGCTTAATTGAATCATATCTTTAACCTATAGTATCCAAATGGCCAGGTGCCTAGAACACCCATTGCAAACACAGTATTCTGTTGAAATCCAGTGTTTAATCTAAGTCATTATTTGAATTTGGCTGTCAGGTTGGGAGTACAGGTCAGGGAGAGAACATGCCCAGTGAATAAGGCAGTTTTCTCCAGCATTGCAAAAAGAAAAATTAAAGGCACAGGGAGATGCTCAGTGGTTAAAGTCTTTGCCTCCAAGCAAAAGGACCTGAGTTTAGATCCCTGGGCTCCAGGTAAAAAGTGCTGCTGGGTGGATACGGTATGGCCTGTGCCTCTGGAAGGCAGAGCCTGAGGAGCTCTAGAGCAAAACAGTAAGGAGGGAGCCAATCCAAGGTGACCCCTTACGCTAACCTTGGGCTTCCAAGACTCAACACTCAAGTGCTATCTGATACATACTCGTGCGCATGCACACACGCATGCATGTGCACACATACACATATACACAAATGCCCACAAGCGAAACAAGAGTTAAGATGATTGCTGATTTACTGCCTTTGGCTAACACATCTGTACGTTTTAACATAAACTGTGTAACGCATACACCTAAGGTAAGTAAATAGAGCACACATAAATATGAAAGAGCATATCAACATAAACTGTACTTCATTCTCAGAATGAAGCTGTCGTTTCTCTGTCCTCCATGGGAGTCACACAACAGCGCATGTGCCGTGGTCTTCCAAATTCCTGTTCCCTCTAAGGAGCACCCTTGACACACTATGACTGGAGGGGCCCGCGCTCTGACCCCCCAGGAGCATCCATTTGGAGATGGCCTGGGGGGAATCTATGGGCCTGGAGAAAGCGGATTCGCTCACGTACAGCTCTCTTTCCTCCAAGCCTGAAACTGTTTCGCGGCAACCTTTGCTTGGTGAATAAAAAAGAAAACACGGGTCTGGAGTTTTCATTTTAAAATTTCGCACCTTAAATTTCAGAAGGAACTTCGCTATCCCAGTGGCCTGAGGAAAAGCAAGCCAATCAGGCTGTCCCAACCCTGGGACCTGGGACCTGGCTGTGGGCATGCATATTTCACAAAGTCGTGCCTGCCCCTGGCACAGTGTCCTAGACAGAATTAAGGACTTCGCAATGGAGTGCAAACTGTCAAAGCGTCTCCTTGTGCCAACTGGCCCGACTCACAGCCATCACCACAGGGTCCAGACATGTGTTTGGGCACGAGAAAGATCTGAGGACACACAGAGGGCGCAGCCGTCCCTCTGGCCTAGTGACTGTGCACCCCAGGTGGCTCAGCTGGAGGAGCTGCTGTTCAAACAGATGTTTCCACCACTGGACGTGTGCAGTCTAACACTCCACAGCGAGCTCCCCATGCCGTTAGCTGATCAGATGTAGAAATAAATCCACCCATATGAATCAGTGACCCAAAAGATTCAGCAAGGCACCTGACCCCAGAGGGCATAAACAATTTTATGCCCAATATGGGTATTTACAGCAAGCTAGAAAACTGACAAGCAGGGCCCGGGAGTTTCCCAAACACCAAGTTCTCCCTTTATTGACGCTTCTTAGTAATTTACATGATTGCATCTGAGCTTAGAAATGAAAGCTGCCACGTCTCTAGGCTCAACAGAAAGTGAAAATTCAGACACAGGACTGTCAATAACTTCAACTAAGAGACTGATAATGACATTGGCCACAGCCGTCCATAGAATTTCAGGGATTTTTAAATTTCTATTTTGTCTAGGGGAATAAAAGTTGTGTTATTTACTTAGAATCCGGGAGGCGATGAAAGCAGTCTTGGCTACATGTCTCAAGGCATGAAATCTCTATGGGTGTCAGGCCGTTGATCTAACCCCCTTGTTCGACTATTCTTCCCATCAATGAATAATGAAGATTCTCCAGAGTCTTTCCCAGGGTATCTAGGGATCAAGCCACGGGCTCTTCCCCGCCTCTCTCTACTGCCATCATAAGAGAACTTCCGGACTCCTGGAAGTCTCCTGGGAGGCCGAGGAGGAGCAGGCTCATCCAGAGCATCCTTGGGTAGGTTTTGGTAGGAAGCTGTTAAACAATAAGACTCTTCCCTGATTGTCATTGACCAGAGGGCTACACCACATCTGCAGCTCAAGGCAAACAGCTGTGATGTTCTTGCCCTTTTTCAGCATTTCCACCCGAAATGGGAAACGCTCTGGGGTTTACTGGAAGGATCTGCTCCTGCAGATGACCAGCATTCATTTGTTAAATGTGTTTCTCATTGCAAATGAATATCGTGATTCTTTGGCTCATTTAAAATTTGGTTTATGGTTGTATTAGTCTGCAATGATTGTTTTGTTTGTTTTTATTATTTGCAGCTGCATAATAAATTGCCCTCAAGCATAGCAACTTACAACCCCCAATATTTATCTCTCTAGTGTTGTGATGAGAAAGTCCCGAGCTCTTGTGAGCTCTGCCGTCCAGAAGTCTTTCACGAGCTGCGGCTGGCGTGTCGGCCAGGATTGCGCCATCCGTCCCAAGGCTAGAAGTTGGGTGTCCCAGAGGGTCCGCTCTCAGGGCTTCGGAGGAGATGCCCGTTCTACTCCCCAAAGACCTTTCCACAGGTTGCTCAAGTGCCCTCTTGGCGTGGCAAGTGGCTGGTGACAGATCGAGTCGGAGCCACCACGGTGTCTTTTGTGACCCAACTCTGGAAGTCCCATGCTGTAAGCTTTGCAAAACAAATTCACTCAAGGGATGAAGGGGACACAGATCGACAGAGAGACCACCAGATGACATCCGTTTCTCATTCTGACTCACAAAAGAAAAGAAAAATCACATGGCTCCAATGAAAAGTTTACCAGCTGTTCCAAAAACCAATATCCGTGTTTCATTTTTTTTTTCCAGAAAAACGAAAGAAGGTAAGCTTGATGCTTTACCCAGTGGTCTGCAATAATCTGAAATAAAACCAGAGGCGTGGATGGGTGAGATGGTCACGGGTAAGGTGCCTGCTCTTAAACCTGGTGACGTAAGTTTGATTCCCAAGAACCCCACATGGTGGATTACCGCCCATGTTTTGCATTCTCTCTCACTCACTCTTTCTCTCTCATCAATAAAGTATTAAAAAACAAAAGCACTGTTACAGGGAACAGAAATTCTAAGGCCACCTGAAACAATCCCAAGAGTAACGTTGTCAGCGAATCGAGCAGAGCAGACACAGAACACACTACAATGGCGCAGGACTCACCCCGAGTATGTGCCCATGTTTCACAATTGAGACCTGTGACTCCCCCCTCGTTGGTAGACTTCAAGGAGAAGAACTGAGAATCATCTTTATATGTAGAAAATATGTAGAAAATGAACTCAGCGCAAATCTAGATTTGATCCCCGAGTCATGTATCCACAAAGCTGAAATCAGATGCATCCCACAGCACATGGTTCTGACCCAGAGAGGGATGATATGACTGGCAGAACTGGACCCGAGTTTGCTACGAAGCTGGGCAGAATCCTCGCTTCTCCTTGGGGGATGGCATTGGAAATTCCAGAGAAAATGAAGCTTCCAGCAAAATCTCCAGGAAGAAGAACGTTCCACGGACAGCCCACTGCTTCCCTCTACCCACCAGTAGGGAAATTAAAAAAAAATATTCTGCTTAAAATCAAACAGCACTTTTGCAAACTAGATTTCCAGAGCTTATTTCATGCTTCTTATTAAATGCAACACAATAATCATCGGATGAATAATTCTTGTACAGGACGTTGGCACGGTTCATTCTAGCTTGTGGTTACTCTCTGGTGTAATGTTACCATCATTGTTGAAACTGGTAAACTGGCAAACATCTCTCCTGCAAAATATAGGGCCAGATACCTGGCAGCCTCTGATCTTAATTGTACACAGTCCTGTTTGATGTTTGATATATATTAGCGTTTTCATATCTGAATAAAGTGAATTCATGATATTTTTATCACCCCTGATTCCCCAATCCCATCCCTCCTCCTCTTCCTCTTTTTCTCCCCCTGTCCAGTCTTCCTTCAACGTTCAAGTGTTTTCACATGTGTGATTCACTGAGTTTTCATCTCTGGGTTGCCTTTGGTGACATGTGCTTGAGCATTTGCTAGAATGTGAATCATAGATGGGGTAGACCCTTAGGAAACATCTTGCATTTCCTCCCCATCAGCATTAACCTCTCTCAGAGTGATACGGGGGTCTGCTGAGATCTTTCCCCGCCCATGGAGAAAGGTTGACAACAAAATTCCATGTGGGTCTTGTTTGTCTTGTTTTAAAACCATGTCAGTTACATGTTTATTTTCATGCATATTATGTTATTAACTGTGAGCCCACAGTCAACAGGATTATAGCCCACATTTGCAGGATTCTGCGCTCCATGTTTTCTCCCTTTGGCACACCCCAACCCTTGTCCACATGGAATATAGCTACATGTCAACCGGGCACTTATTGGAGCCTGAGGTTGAAATCTCAAAAAAGTAGAAATCTCAAAAATATAGAAGACATGACCATGCAAAGGCTGGCAAGACCCTTGTTTGTGGCATGACACTGAGACAGGAAAAGAATCTTTATTCAGCATCAGCTGGGGACCTGTTGCTGCCCTGCGTGTCTGGGAATCTCTATTTCCAAGAAGGTCACAATGTCAGCAAGGCTTAGCAGCACAGAGCCAGTGAGCAATGAGTCTAAACCCTGCATATGTGTATAGTTTGAAGATATAAGTAAGAATAAAAGATGCTGAAAAATGGAAGCGTTTCTAGAAAAAGCAAAATAACCAATTCTCACCAGAAAGACCACAGTAATTTTCCAGGTGAGTGGGAGAGAGATTCTTCATGGAGAACCAAGATAAAGCTCACCACGGCTTCTTGTTGAAAACCATCAACTGACATTTTTCACCAGCAAGGACGAGCTCAGGACTGAAGTGGAAGTTTTAAAGAAACGAGAGGGGAAAGGAGAGAGGGTTGAGCAGGAGGAAGAGGAGTTCTCTCTCATTCTAGCAGGTGTTTAGCCTCACTGTCAAGTCACAGTCATTTGAAAAGTGTGGCGTCCCAGCAGAACCAATTCAATCATCCAATAGAAAATCCACAGAGAAGCTGGAAAGCCACACGCCTGCCCAGCGTGGAGTTTAAACCAACTAAGAGAAAGTAGGGTTTTAAATTGGTGGCAAAAGAGTAAACACTGCAGTAAAGGCTGTAAAAATAGCTCATTTTTCCATATGGAAAAACATTAGAATGTAATTCCTGCCACAGACTACATGGGAAAATAAATTCCAGATGGATGAGAACTGATGTGCGTGGAACAAAATGTGCAGCTATTGGAAGAATGTGCAGAATAATTTACATACGACGTTAGGGGTGTGTGTTAGCTGCGCTTCAGCTGCTGTGATTGATACCTGATCCACACAACCTCGGGGAACAATGTCACAGTCCATGATGGCAGGAGAGTTCGCACCAACAGCGGGAATCAAGAAGAGGGGTACACTGTCCTCTTACCCAACTACCAAGGTGTGGTGTAGGACTAGGTCCTCCCACAGTAGCTATAAAATCTTCTAAAGGATTGCTCGGGGCTTGCCCTAAGTGATGCCTCATAGGTGTGCCTAAAGGTTCAGCTGTCATCTTGGCATCTGCAACTACCACCACAGGTAGAAAATAATTAAAAATGCCAAACTCCCCAAATTATAAGAAAGTATAAGAACAACTATGGTTGAGTGCATTCATAAGCAAAAGGGGTTCTATAACAGAACCAAGAGACTACAAAGAAGTAACTAACAAGCAAGAGTGGAAACACGACACAGGGAAACATCATGCAAACAGAAAATCAATGGGCGGAGTTTGCGACATCCAATGGCGAATGATGGGCCATGTTACCAATTTTGTGTTGGCGGAGTCTGGCCAGGGCACCCACGGTCTGTCCTTTCCTTGAGCAGCTGCCTTTCTTAGCCTGCTTTCATGCAGTGTGCCACGTTGATGTCACGTCTCCACGTGTGTGTGTATGGGTGCATGCGTACTTGGACAGCATGAGTTCATGTGTATGTGTGTGCTGCATGTATGCATGTATGTGTGTGACTTGTGTGCATGTGTGTGCTACCATGTATATATGTGACTCGTGTGCATGTGTGTGCTGCATGTGCTCATGTGTGTGTTTGCATGTGTGCATGTGTGCGTGTGTGCTACATGTATATATGTGACTCGTGTGCACATGTGCATGTGTGTGCTGAATGTGCCCATGTGTGTGTTTGTTTGCATGTGCGCATGTGTGTGCTGCATGTGCGCATGTGTGTGCTGGCATGTGTGTGCTGCATGTGTGCACGTGCGCTGGCATGTGCACGTGTGTGTAATTTGTGTGCATGTATGTGACTTGTGTACGTGTGTGTGCTGCATGTGTGCATGTGTGTGTGATGGCATATGTGCGTAACGGCATGTGTGCATGTGTGTTTGGATCCCCAAATTCCTGCCGTGTAAACAGGCAGCCGTGGTGGCACCTGGAATTCCAGTCTCTGAAGCAGAGATGGAGCGTCAGTCCCTCGAGAACCTGATGTACCAGCCTAGGCCTGGGCCCACAAGTGTCACCTCGCTCAGCCGACTACGTTTCTCGTGCAAACCTACAGTACTGGACTATTTTCCACTCTATGTTCTCAAGCAGTGCGCTAAGGTCCAGTTCCTGTCAGGCTTTTCAGTTTGCTCCTTTTGCTGTGTTCTTAGGCCATAAAGACTTCAGGGTTCAGAAGTTCTAAACATTTTCTTCAGCTCTTCCTTTTTAGGCCTATGTAACGTGAGTTTATACGCCTGTTATACCCAGGCAAAACATGTGAACAAACGCCTACACAACATGTAAGTTTATGCCTATATAATATATGAATGCATGTTTATATAACACATTTTTAATACTATGTGACATGTCTGCTTATATCCAAAACGAGTGTTTATACCTATGTGATTATACCTGGGGTCTAGCCATGATTCCACTTTAATTCTTCCACACTCCTCCTTACTGCTCTCACTGCCAACACCCTAACCATATATTAATGATGACGCAATGTTGTACGAGAAGGAACCTTATATGTTTATACCTATGCAACACGTTTATGCTTTTACAACATGCATGTTTACACCTATATATGTGTTTATTTATAACCATATAAAATGTGTGTGCTTAACATATATGCTTAACATATATATCTATAACATGCATGTTTGTACAAATGTGAAATGTGTTTATACATGTGTTTATACACACGCGTATTTATACACATGCAACATGTTTATATGCATCTGTAACATGTGTATTCATACAATATAAAATGTGTATTTATACTTATATAACATGCATGTTTATTCCTATGCAACATATATTTATACCTATATAAAGCATGTGTTTATACCTATATAATGTATGTTTATGCATCTATAATGTATTGTGAATAGCCAAATAGAATATATGTCTACATCTATATAACATGTATGTTTATAGCTATGTGGTACATGGATTTATGCCTGTACAATGCATATGTCTGCAGTTATGTAACATGTATGTTTATGTACCTGTAACAAGTGTTGTGTATGTATAAACAAGATATATATATATATATAATCTATATAACATGTATGTTTATACCTATGTGGCACATGGGTTTATACCTATGTAATACATGGGTCTGCAGCTATGTAACATGTATGTTTATGTACCTGTAATGTGCTGCTCATGATCATACAGTACATATATCTATATAACACATATGTTAATACTTATGTGCACATGTGTTTATGCCTGTGCACAGCCTGTGTCTGCAGCTATGGAACGTGTGTTTAAGCCTCAGAACAAGCTACATGGGGGAACCGGGTAACGAGTGCACAGGTCTCCTCGTGGTGTGTTGTGTTTCTCTGTTTTAAAGTTTGCCCAGCCTCAGAAGTCAGGCAAATCCAGGAATGTGAGCAAACACGTGGCTGGCAGCCGAGGTGTCTGGTGACTCAGGAAGAAGCCATCCTGCCCCACCCGCTGTGTGGTTAGGTGTGTCCCCAGATCACTTTTTCCATTTGCTCAGAGCACCTCAAGGGGGGACCTCACCGGAGCAAACCCACTTGCCTCACCAGCCACAAGGAAGCAGAGCAAGAAGAGTCAGGGTCCCACCGTCCCTCGGCAGGGCAGCCCCCAGGGCCTGAGGACTTCTTCCTGGGCTCACCTCTAAGGCTCCCCAGCATCTCAGTCCCACCAGCTTAAAGCGGTTAATACCTGGACTGGTAGATGATGTCCACAGTCCAAGCTACAGCCTAGCCTCTGTGTTACTCACCCCAGGGCTGTTTGCACCCCAACCTGTGGCCCAAGCTGTGGGCCTGCCAGACCCCAGAGCAAACCCATTAAACCTCCTCCCTTCATAAGTTGACGGTTCCAGCAATTCATCATAGCAGCACAAAGTACTACACTGATCTTCAGAACTTTCCCAGCCTTGAACTCTTGAAAACAAGAATTCTGGATGAGTTTCAGGAGCCTGGTTCCTCCAAGGTGAGTCAGCTCAGAGTGTCCAGCGGCTGCTCCTCACGACAGAAAGCGTCCGCTGAGAGCTGCGTGGTCCCAAGGCGTGGCAGACATGGGCAACTATCCTCAGCGCGCATCTCAGAAAAGACTAATTTCCACTTAGCAGGTCACAAGCTGACTTCGTGAGTTTTATGACTCAACATCATGGGGCCCTGGCTCCCCCTTTCTCTCCACCCCGTCATGCCCAGGACTGGTCTGGTCCTCACAGGGCAGGAGGTTGGCTGGTCCACAGCCAAGGAACCCCAAGGAAAGGAGACGGGGCAGAAGGACAGCTCTAAATTAGCCAACGAATGTAGCAGTTTTCCGGACTCAGGAGAAAACTCTGACCCCAAGTTTGGTTGGAACCTGTGACCCCAGACACGCGCCCACCTAGAGAGTCCAGGCAGGTTCAACAGTCACGTGTTGCGCATAGAGAGGACACGCAGTCACGTGTTGAACGTGCACAGAGAGGGCAAAGTAGACTTCAGGGAGATGCGGAAGTAGCTCGAATGATCTGGAAAAACGGTCACTCGGTACTTGCCGCGGAACAAAGGAGCATTTAGCCACATGGGCAGGAGGATTCTCCCAATGGGCAGAGGCTTTCAGGGCATGAGCGTGGTATCAGCTTCACCAGAGGAAACAGGAGGCTTTCTTAGCCTCCTGGGTGGGGGTGGGGGCAAGAGGAGGTGGGGTTCAAAGGTTCAGGCATCTGCAATGAAATCACAACTCTCTTGTGATTTGCATCTTCAGTGTCCTCTACGATGTCACAGGTGAAAAACTTGATCCCTGATTGGTAATATCGCTGCTTTGGACAAGTCCTGCCTGCCCAGAGTCCTTACCTTGTATTTTCTTGATGGTGGACCAGCCAGCCTCTTGCAATATGGTG
Source organism: Typhlomys cinereus (assembly GCA_023101885.1). Classification (NCBI taxonomy): domain Eukaryota; kingdom Metazoa; phylum Chordata; class Mammalia; order Rodentia; family Platacanthomyidae; genus Typhlomys; species Typhlomys cinereus. The sequence goes on along the minus strand of JALPQD010000516.1, from coordinate 939,080 downwards.
TAAAGATGTTCGAGCAAAAAGAAAGAGGCGGATTTGTGATATTGTAACTGTGCCACCCCTCAACTGACCAGAAGGAAACTTAGGAATGTGAGAGTTGGAAGAACGGTCCCTGGGGAGGTGTCATTAGGGTATATTTCTTCTCCAGATGTCTTCCCCATCCTTTCTGCTTCTGTCTCCTGACCACCATGAAGTGTGGAGCCCCCTTCTGCCCCTGAGTTCCTGCTGTCAGAACACACTACCTCACCACCAAGCCATGGACAGACGCCCCTGAACCTGGGCGCTGAAATGAGGCTTCCTTCAGCCTTCCAGTTGTTAATCCCAGGGAATTTCCATCTCTGCCATTGCCTGCTTGTGTCTCTTGGTGGGTGAGAGATGCCCTGGCTGCACTGCCCCAACGGAAGTGCAGAGAGCTGGGAACACAGGCAAGCTAAGCTGGGGGCACAAGCAAGCTGAGCTGACTCACCCATCAAACATCAAGTTCTTCCTGTAGGCAGAAGTGTGTATGTGTGAGTGTGCGAAGGCTAGATCACACGCTGCTCCTTTCATTGGCTGCGCAGACAGAATGAGCTCACAATCTACGGAACAGTCTGAAGGCTGAGGACATGTCGCGGCCACTGAAGTGCCGATTAAAAGCACAGGATATGGCTGCATGCTCTTATCAGCCCCGTGCTGGGGCGTGAGGACGCGAGCATCCCAGTCTGGCCTAATGGTGAGTTCCAGGAAAACTGAGAGATGATGTAGCAGTTACTCTTCTCTGTTGCTGTGAGACATCACTCAAAGTCAAGCAACTTAGGGAGAACAAAGGGGAGAGTTATTCTGCTTGTGGTTCCAGAGGGGAGATACAGTCCTTATGGAGGAAAAGGCATGGCTGGTGGCAGAAGCTGGGGAGGCCTAAGTCACCTGAGAGCTACAAAACTTTAAAGGCAAGAGCAGACCTCTCCAGGAATTAGCGTGGGACTAATTCCCTCAAAGTCCACCTCCGTGTCTGCCTTCCCCCAGCAAGGCGCCACCTCTTAAAGGTGCCATGACCTTCCCAAACAACGAAAGATTTAAACATGAGTCAGTGGAGGGCAACTCACACTTCAAACCGTGACAGATGATGTCATAAAGAACAGAGTGAGTGGGGCTGAGGGATGACATGAAGGCTGACTCTGACCTCCACGCACGCATGTGTGTGAACACACGCATGCGTATGCACACTCCCCATGTATGCACACATGCAAAAATGTTCGAACAATCGTACTCATGCACATACATATACACACATGTACTCATGCATGCATGTATACATATGTGCTCATGCATACATTCTTATGCACGCACAGCCACACACAAACATGCACACAGAGTCTAATTTTAACTTCCTTGCTGGAAGTCGTCTCGTCCTCACCTTAGGAGGAACATCATCCGTCTTAGTAACGCATGAGTTTCTGTGAGAAATACACAACCAAAGTATTTAGGGGAACAAGAAGCTTATTAATACTCATGGTTCTAGGCAGCAACTTACCAGGGTGGCAGATGAGATCGGGAGTTTAGGGAGCTGGCCACACCGTAGCCACAGGAAGAGCCGAAAAATGGCATTCTTTCTACCTTGTCAGCTTGCCACCTTCCAACCAGCTCTCTGTCGTATCCACTTGCCCTGGCAGGTCCATTATAGTCTGGCTCTTCTGACTTCAATTAGATAATCTCTAACAGAGATTATCTGAGGTTTGCCTTACCTCTATAATTCTTCATAAGTGTGCCTAAAGGCTTTGTCCTTAAACCGTCAAGTTGAAACTTAAACCTTACGGCCACATCGCCTGAAAGATTGTTCCCAAGAAGAACTTTTCCCCAAGGAAAGAAAAGAGGGGAGGAAAAAGAAGTCCCAATTGATTAGCTAAAAGTGTTTTCTAGCGTATGATTATCTAAGGCTTGGCATGGAAAAGCAAGCACATAGGAAAAAATGTCCCTCCTTCAGCCTCTGCAGCCTTTAATCTTTTTGCTCTCACCTCGTGCTTTGTGTACAGATATTGCTCCCCGATTAAAAGTGACCCTGCAGCCCGGAATCAAGTGACTTAGGAAGACGCTGAGGTAAAGTACTGTGCGCAGGCGCTGTGTGCAGGTGTGTAGGTGCTGTGTGCAGGTGTGTAAGTTCTGTGTGCAGGTGTGCTGTGTACAGGTGTGCAGGTGCTATGTACAGGTGTGATGGCGTGTTGTGTATAGGTGTGCAGGTGTGCTGTGCGCAGGTGTGCAGGTGCTGTGTACAGATGTGCAGGTGCTGTGCACGGGCGTGCAGGTGCTGTGCACAGGTGTGCAGGTGTGCTGTGCACAGGTGTGCAGGTGCTGTGTACAGATGTGCAGGTGCTGTGTACAGATGTGCAGGTGCTGTGTACAGGTGTGATGGCGTGTTGTGTATAGGTGTGCAGGTGTGCTGTGCGCAGGTGTGCAGGTGCTGTGTACAGATGTGCAGGTGCTGTGTACAGATGTGCAGGTGCTGTGTACAGGTGTGCAGGTGCTATGTACAGGTGTGCAGGCGTGCTGTGTACAGGTGTGCAGGTGCTGTGCACAGGTGTGCAGGTGTGCTGTGCACAGGTGTGCAGGTGCTGTGCGCAGGTGTGCAGGTGCTGTGTGCAGGTGTGCAGGTCTGCTGTGTACAGGTGTGCAGGTGCTGTGCACAGGTGTGCAGGCGTGCTGTGCACAGGTGTGCAGGTGCTATGTGCAGGTGTTCAGGTGTGCTGTGTACAGGTGTGCAGGTGCTATGCGCAGGTGTGCAGGTGCTGTGCACAGGTGTGCAGGTGTGCTGTGTACAGGTGTGCAGGTATGCTGTGCACAGGTGTGCAGGTGCTGTGCGCAGGTGTGCAGGCGTGCTGTGCACAGGTGTGCAGGTGCTGTGTGCAGGTGTGCAGGCGTGCTGTGCACAGGTGTGCAGGTGTGATGTGTACAGGTGTGCAGGTGCTGTGCGCAGGTGTGCAGGCATGCTGTGCACAGGTGTGCAGGCGTGCTGTGCACAGGTGTTATGTGCAGGTGTGCAGGTGCTGTGTGCAGGTGTGCAGGTGCTGTGAGCAGGTGTGCAGGCGTGCTCTGCGCAGGTGTGCAGGCGTGCTGTGCGCAGATGTGCAGACGTGCTGTGCAGGTGTGCAGGTGCTCTGTGCAGGTGTTCAGGTGCTGTGCAGGCATTCTGTGCACAGGTGTGCAGGTGCTGTGTGCAGGTGTGCAGGTGCTGTGTGCAGGTGTGCAGGTGCTGTGTGCAGGTGTGCAGGTGCTGTGCGCAGGTGTGCAGCGTGCTGTGCGCAGAAGTGCAGGTGTGCTGTGTACAGGTGTGCAGGTGCTGTGCACAGGTGTGCTGATGAATGTCAAGGGCTCAGGCCTGCACAAAGGTTCATTTTCAGGAGCAAGTCATTTTCCACTGAGCCGTGGAGCTGGTTATTGGTCTGCTGTTAACAGGACAGCGAGAGGAAGACCTTGGTGCACCTGACTAATGGAGAAGCCCAGAGACGCTTTGTATTTACTGAGTCCAGATACTTGGGGCATGCTGACCTCGGGGGATCCCACCAGAAGCTCTTGGATTTGTCACTGTCTGTGGTGCTTGTAATCATTGCTTTGTTCCCACAAGATTGATGTCTGACCAGCCCCAGGTCACAGAGACACCAAGTCAGAAAGGACATAAAACTCGATAGTCGAGCAGGACATTCTGCTAGGACACTGGGAGCCACAGGGCTCTGCAGGCTGAGAATCTGAACACTCAAGTCTGAAAACCTCCTGTGGAGCTCCCATTTATTTTATCTTCCCCTTTTTACATTTATTATTATTATTATTTTGTTCCTTTTGGAGAACTTTTTAAAAATCCTCCTACAGCTGGAAAGACAGGGAAAGTACTAGAACTCCATTTTTGATACTTTATAAAAGCTAAATAAAAACAGTAATAACAAAGCCAAGAGACATGACTCAGGGTTAAGGGCCTAAGTTTGGATCCCAAATCCCAGGTAAAAATGCCAGGAGGAAATGGTGGCAGCCTGTGCTTCTGATCCTGGAAGACAGAGCCTGGAAAACTCCAGAGAGAAACAAAGAGGAGGTAGAAGTAATCCAGGTGATTCCTAAAGTCACCCCTGGGTCACCACAAACACACATAGTGCCCTCTAATACACACGATAGATAGATAGATAGATGATAGATAGATAGATAGATAGATAGATAGATAGATAGATAGATAGATAGATTGATAGATAGATAGATAGATAGATAAAATGGCAAAAAAAAATAAGGAGGGACCACAGAGGGGTGCAGGGCGCCTGCCGGCCACTAAGCAAGCTGGGGACAGAGTATAGCTCACCTGAGAGTAGAAACACAAACAAATACATGCGCTGCCCCCAGTTAGCGTGGACGCCTGATTCAGCCTCAAGTGAGCACAGCTTTGTGTAAGTGAGCACAGCTTTGTGTGTGTGGCTGGACACACCCCACGGGGGGGGGGGAAGGGACATTTCTTTCGCCTCAAATTCATCATCCAATGCAGATGTTTGGCCCGTTCCCTGATCTTGTCAGCAAAAGTTGACGTCAGAAGATTGGAAGAAGAAAATGTTTTCATGCCATGTGCAAATTTGTATAAATGAGACTTATTTTAATGGCAGCCCCTTCGAGAGCTTCTAGGGCAGGGGGCCTGTCTGCCCTTCCTTGTCCTTGACACAAATAATCTCGTTTTTCTTGCAAGTGTTGATCCTGCCTCTTTCCCAGCACGTTTATCTCTAAGTTACAACAAGCTTTAGTAGGCTGCTGACGGATTCCGCCCTCAATTTTTGTTTTTTTAATGGGCATGGAGAGGCACATATTTGAGTCTAGAGAGATAGCTCAGCCACTAAAGCATCTAAGAGTCGAATTCAGATTCCCAACACCTAACTGAAAAGCCAGGCTGACCAACATTTGGTTGGGGAGGTGCCTGCAGGAAGACCCTGGGACTCTCAGGCAAACCAGTCCACTGAATCGGCAAACTCTCAGTGCATAGAGAGACCCTGTCTCAAAAAATACGGTGGAGAGAGATTGAGGAAGACAGCTGGTGCCCATCCCTGGCCTCTTCCCCACATGCACGCACAACCTCTTAAAGAAAATAAATCAACGAAGACCTTTACCATGGAATTTGGGATGGTTAATCCTCTTTTGACCCCTAAACTTTGCAAAGTCCACAAAGGACGCAAACACGGAGGAATCTGCTGAGTTATAGAGTCTAGACCCCGCGCAGGAACCTGTTAACTGGGTTTTGAGCTCACTGTCCAGCGTCCCTGGGAATGGTTAAAAAGTAGCTAGGATGTTCTGGGCAAGCAAACGTGGTTCTGATAAGTTAAGCATTAGCAAGGAACGTCTTTTCTTGACCTTGCACACGCGTGCACTGTCTGGGCTGTGGGCAGGAGTCATTTTACACCGCTGTCTGCGTCTATTTGGAGGTGGATGGAAACTGTTCTCAGAATGCGTCTGCGCTCTTGGGTAGCCATAAAGTTACAGGAGGGAAACCATTCCTTCTTCCAAAACAGTTTTCATTTTTATGGCGTCTAAGTTAAAACAGAAACATTTTATTTTCTTATGGGTTACGTTCCTGGAATGATCCACGATGTCGATTTAGAACATTCTTTGACCAAATAACATTTGACCGAACATCATTTTCCAAGTTGACTTCTCTGTTTTTCCTTTTGTTTTGTTTTGAAAAGATTAAATATCCTTCCTTTGCTAGGGAGCATCAGACTTTGGTCTGTAAATGTCACTTGCCCCGTTCGCTCTCCTGGGAGTGTCTCTCCAAGTCGGCAGGTGACAGCAGCCTTCTGTTTGCAGTAAAGCTCACATGTGTGCATTGTTTTTTGCGGTTGGACTTAATAAACACGCCTGAATCTGGCGCATGGGTTTCAATTATTGACAGATGCACTGTGATTTGTGGAGATTAATGAGTAGACAGATATGCTATAAAGCAAAGAATAAGGGCCCAGGATGATGGGGAACATCACGGAACACATCGTACCTTATTGTAAAACAAAAATAACCTTGGCCGTCCTGTGGAATGCGTTCTAGCAGCGTAACCGGCTCTTTAATGTGGTTTTCCTGCCAGTTGGGGACACTGCGTCACAGTGCGTGGGTGCCAAGCGTCTGGTTTGCACTTTGGTAAGATGTGTTTTTCTTGCTGAGAAGTTTTCAAGTTTTCAGTCCCTCCCCCAACCCCCTTGCAAGGCATCCAGGCCACCTCTCCGCACACTGGGGTCTTCTTGCCTTTGCCCCCCCTGTCTCAGCAAGGGCGAGGTATTAGAAGACAAAGCACAGGAGGGCGGGCCTCGCCTGTCACCTGCTGGACATCTCCATTCGGTAGTTGAACGCAGAGATTAGGAGAGTCTCAGAGGCGTTTTCATTTTGTCTGAGTGAAACTTGCCCTTCTGCTGAGCCTTCTGATACCGACTGAAAAACCTGTTGAAAATCTTAAATGACATGTTGAAGGGGCTGCCTAAATGAATCCACTAAAGCATGCTATTGAAACAATATCAGATTTCTCACCTTCCTCGGGTGAGGGGTCGACACCCATTGGCGGTCTCGGTGTCTCTGGGCTGGTTGGAGGTGTCCAGAGTGGGTATGTGATAGATACAGCGTTCTCTTCTGTCCAGGCAGGGGCGTCTGTAACAGGCTGGCGACCAGCTGGAACTCATGGTCACCCTCTGGCATCCAGCCACCTGTGCCCAACATGAGCTTCCTAATCATCTTGTTCTGTGCAAGTAAGAGTTGGATACGTTTCCCCAGCCTCTGCTGGAGGCTCACCCAAGCAGAAAATGTAATCAAATAGCCAACACATGATAGCCACGAGCCGCCAGATCGACTTGAGGTTGATCCAAAGTTCGTCCTCATCTCGGGGGACTTTTTTGGGTGCTGCCTTTTGCCACACTGACAATGATCCAGGTCACCTTGAGGCAGGATGTAGCTGCCTGGACAGAAGACCTGACAATCCCCCCCCCACACACACACACTCACTCCTTCCTTGCAGGGCCAATCCTTGAAGACACAGAGGGTGGACCAGGAGTTTGAAAGGAGAGAGCGCTTAGGGATGGGGAGACCAAGTGGCTCAGTCAGTAAAGCGCTTGCTCCGCAAACTGAGGTCTTGAGTTCAATTCCCCACATCAACAATGTTGGACGGAGAGTGTGCGCCTATAATCCTAGTACTGGGGACACAGGCACTGATGGCCAGCCAGTCTAGGTGGACTGGCGAGCCCCAGTTCAGTAAGAGATACCATCTTTAAAAATTAGATAGAAAAACACATGCAGTGTCTACCTCTGGCCTTCTCGTGCACGCATGGCCATGCGAGTGCAGGCTCATGCACACATGCGCTCACACATGTGCAGAGAGGGCTTCATCTAACATTTGGCTCGTAAAAATGACAGGAAGCAGATCCAGCTGAATCTTCGGATGGCCCGTGATGCTCTCCAAAGTTTCTCGCAGCAAGTGCTCGCTCACTCCCCCAGCCCAGGCTTCCCTGCCCCGGATTTATTTACGTACCTGCTGGCTAACCATTCCACCCCACCTCAGAGTAAATTCAAGCAGACAAGCGGCCAGTTTTATCACCCATCATCACCATAACACAGGGAAGAGCTCCTGACCCCTAATAGATGCTTAATTAAAGCTTGGTGGATGTGGAATAAAGAAAACGGCTGTCAAACAGCACAGTACTTAGGAAGAAATGAACCATGGGGATCAGTCCCCTGCCTCTTTTTTTTTTTTTTTCTGGAGACATCTACACAGTTTGCAGCCATACGTTTTATGCTCTTTCATCAATTAGATCAAGGGTTGGCAAATATTTCTCTAGAAAAGGCCAGCTAGCAAGTATTTGCACCTTTGCCACGGTACTTCTTTGTGGTGGTATCATTTTAACAGCGAATCGTCCTCAACCATGCAGCCACGGTTCATCTTCCAATAGAACTTTACGCAAAGCAAGAGGCAGCTGCATTTGGCTCCAGGGGCGTTGCTTTGCCAGCCCCTCTTAGTTCCATGAGATCTTTGCCTTTGGTTTCTACTCTTGACTCTTGTAGCTTGAAGATTTGCTAAGCGACTCTCACGCCTCACGTCATCTATGTCAAATCCTTTAGATGTGATAGATGGCCTGACCACGGGATAGATGACCTAAGGTTTTAAAGCCCTGGGGGCTCTATGTCGGTCAGTCTGCTGACAGGGTCTCTAGCTTCGGCTGGCTCCAACCTCCCTCCGTTTCAGAAGGTGACCTTGAGCACTTCTGATCCTCCTGACTACACTTTGAAAATGGTTGGGATCGAACCCAGGTTGTTGTGTGTGCTGGGCAAGCACTCTCTTAAGTTACAGCCCTGGTTTTTTTCTCTTTTTTCTTTTGGCCTTTTCTTCTAAAAATAATAGCCCAACTTTTCGAGAATCCTGTTTACTCAAACTAAACCTGAAACAAAGCTGCTCGCATTGGCTGGCTAAACTCTTGTGGTTAAACTGGTTTCTCACCCACCAGATTCTGGGCTGGAGCAGATTAGGTGTGTGTCGGAGGAGGGGTGAGCTCCTAATGCAAACCAGATTGTGCCTCCTCCAGTCAAGGGGGAACAAGGGGGGACTCAGCAAATGATGTCTGTAAGTCAAGACTTTGGATCCTCGGACGCCCAAGAACTAGCCTGGGTCCTTCCTTTCTGTAACTGTAATGCTGGTCTCTCGAAGCGTTCCTTAGATTCAGAGGTCGATGGAAGCAAGTGGCTGCTGTCAGAGGTGGAGGGGGGTGTGAAACAGAGGCAAGTAATGTCCTATAGTGTCACCCCCACCCCCAGATTCCACAAGGGGGACACGTACGGTGAGGCCTCAGACCTCTGCCTTGGGCAGCAGCCAGCGTTAGCAGTTTTCTCAGGCTGAGCTCTTCCATTCTTAACGCTGCAGCTCTCTAGAATTCTGGGGGACCCAGGCTTGCAGGTGCCTTGCCCTGACTCCCTCCCTCCAATCTTCTACTTACTTCCAGGCCCGCTCCCCTTCTTCCCTTTGCCCTAGCCACTCTCAGGGTTTTCATCTGCTCCTCTGGGTACTACTGGTGGGATTCCGGGCGCGGCGTCTGTTGGGTCAACACTGGGGAGCAATCAGGGTTCTTGGGGATCTCACCGGTCTGTAGACTTCCCCCCTTCCCTTCGGGAAGCGGAGCCCTGCAGACTTACGGGATTGGCAGGAAGGATTAGCAGGAGGTGAGTAAGGCTTCACCTAGTGGGTTCAGCTGCAGCTGGAGTGCGGGCCCTGGGTCTCACACGGCCGTTTCTCCAGCCTTAAGGGCTCCGCCCCAAGAAGCAATGGTGCTAACATTCTACTCTGGAAAGCTGAGACCCAGGGCTGGGGAACAGGCCCAGGTGGCAAGTGGAGCTGCATTGGGGGACTGAATAGTCTTTGGTACCGACATGGCTCGGGGAAGTACGGGGGCCTGTGAACGGCCCCCGTGGTGCCACCAGGCAGTGCCCATGCCATCTGTCCCTCGTGGGGCCTTCAGGACGCTGCTTGAAGCCAGTACCAGGCCACCTGCAGCGGCACCCTTGCCGGGCAGACGCGTCCCAACGCAGCTGTACACAGGCCAGGCAAAGCTGATCAAATGGCAGGTGCCCACGCGGCACCCTGCTTGCCGGTCCCACCCTCCGGCACTTGTGAACCGCGCTAGTGTTTGATGACCTCATGAAATCAGGTCCCCTTCCCTCTCTCCTTCTCCCCGCCCACATTCCCAGGGATTAAAATTCCCTGTCCCACCTTGAGATCCCCATCTTCTCCCTTCCCAGAGAATCAGTCTGGCCGTCATGCCGTGTAACTAGGTAATCAATAAACCTTTTCTATTCCTTGTCTGCCGAGTGATCAACCCGCTCTTTCTTCCTTTTTTACAAAAGGAAGTCGATTAGGCGATGGGTGTATGAACCAATCAAAGCTATTTGATTGGCTAATCACAGCCTTGCATCATCGCTCCAATCACAGTCTTTCAGAGCTGACTCAGATTGGTTTTAGTCCAATCATGGCCTTGCCCCTTAGCACCCAGTGTCGTGTTCCAGAGGGGACATGCGCCCCCTTTGGCCAAGGTGGAAATGACTCCTCGAGGACTGTGGTTACAGCATTGTCCCTGGCTGTGCGTTCATGAGCCAGGGCATTAGATATAATCGTGCACCAAGTGGTCTCAGGTGTGTTCAAGGGTTCACAACAGCCAGAATAGTCTGGTTGACTGTTAGGCTGAGAATCCTTTTGCTCAAGACAGTTTGGGTGCTGCCAGAGAGTCTGACGGTGGCTAGTTAATTACTCAACTTCCCTGTCACAAATGTCTTTGCTTAACGCAGATTGAATGCCAGGAGGAGGACTTCAGTGGTTGGGGAGAGGGCTGAGGGTTAAAGTCTCTGCCTCATAAGCAACAGGACTTGAGATTGAATGTCCAGATCCTGTGTAAAAATGCCAGGTGGATATGAAGACAGCTTACAATTCCAGCCCTGGAAAGCAGAGCCTGGGGTCCTCAGAGCAAAGCAATAAGGAGAACAATCTAGGATGATTCCCAGTGTCAACTTGGGCCTCCACGGGCACATATACACACATACATACACATGAACACCCACCACATGTAAAACTCACACACACACACACACACACACACACACACACACACACACACACACACAAAGAGGACTTGCAGTATAAAATTGCAGAACTTACGTTCAGCACTAACAGTGATTCTAACCAATGTGTTCTAACAATGCTTCTCCACTTCTCTGCGCCTGCAGACATGAGTTCCTGCCTCACCTTGCCTTCTTGGACTCTAAAAGACCAGAAGAGCAGTTAGCATCTCTGGCTGAGCTCAGACTCCCCCCACCTCCCAACCCTACTGAACTGACCCTTAGGGTCTGTGACCACAGACTAACGGCCTCTCCTTTGCATGCATCTGACCTGGACTGATTCTCAGCTCATCCTTGTAAGAACAAGGGTTCGTACCCTGCTAGTGGAGATACCCCAGAGTCTCCTTGGGTCTCCACCTGCCCTTGGTAGGCAGAAAAACAAAGTCCCAAGCATTCCAAAGCCATCGTTATCTGATTCCACCCTAGACCCCGTTCTTAGCACATTGGGCAAGAGAACACACCAAACTTTTACTCCACGCCCTGGGGGCAGTGGCGGCATGGGGGGATAATGAGACAGTGGTGGGCAGGTTCCCGACTGCTAAAGTATCCATTTCATGCAATAGAAAACTAAAATAGGTCCCCTCAAGCAAGATGACCCTTTTGCTTCTTAATACGAGATATTTGTGGGTTGGATGCAGACGGAAAGGCTGGCTACGGGAACTGGACACATCCTGACTTTCGCCGGTGACCGCATGGGTGTGGTTGGTCTAAGATGCTGTTTTCAGAGCGGTGACTCACCCATGGGAAAAGGGAAAAGGCACAGTCATCTCCATCGTCTCCACGACCGCAGGAGGTTGCTATAGGTACCATCGTCACAGGGCCTGGGGACCGGGAGAAGTCAAGGAGCACGCTTAGGGGGAGGGGAAGGGGGAAGGAGCCAGAGATCTGATTCTAGACCCAGCTTCCTCTCATCCGCGTTCCACTCCCAATGGTCTTGCCATGAGCGTCCTCGACACTGATTTTGTTCAAATCGACCCAGAGTATCTGGAGCAAATCAGAATCGCTCAGTCTTTGGTGGCGCTTTTTGCAATTAGGATTGGAAAACACTGCCTCCTTCTTACATGACTGCTCCTGGAGAGAAAGAAAGAAGGGGTCCGGCTGCCCTCCACCCCAAATATTTACCTGGAAATATTTTACTTTCAGACTGACTCTGAAAGCGGCTACAGAATCATCTCAGAGTGACTCCATTTATAGCAACAGAGGAAGAAGAGGTGAGGGGTGTATACAGCTGGAACTCAAGCTGGACTTGGCCAAGGCGGGTGCTTGTCATTGGTTCTCTCCGCCTTGGCCAGGGTGGAAGCAGTCGTGGGTTTCCATGAACCCTGTGGTGACCACGTGGGTCACGTGTTCACAGGGCTCCGGACATTGACCTTGAAGCCAGATCAAGAGCCAGAGAGGCAGCCCAGCTAGGACAGTGCTAAGCTAGCACGCACCGTGTTCCATCCCTAGCATAATCACAGCACTCCAGAGGTAGTGGCAAGAGGACCGAGTTCAAGATCACCCTCTGCTACATCTCAAGGACGAAGCCAGCCTGGGATATGTGAGACCCTGTCTCAAGAGAAAATAATTTTTTTTAAAAAAATGCAAGATCAAGATTTGAATAGCTGGGCAAGTGGATTAATTTGAGACAGCTCTCTCAGTTACAAGGCAAGGAAAATATCTAGGACACAGTTTCAGGCTTGTTAGAATCATATATTGGAATACATGAACAATTTAATGCTAACTAAACCAGATGGCAGATATAGAGTATACAAATCAAATTTCTGACCTACAGGAAACCCTCACCAAATAGCAGTAGCTATTATTTTTTGTGTGTTTTTTTATCATTTTCTAGCATGTGAACTTTTTTTGTATCAAATTGACTAGTCCATATTGATTTGGCTAGCATGTGGCAGCTGCAAAGTGTCATAATCTCAGATAGATACTTTCTGTGTGTGTGTGTGCATGTGTGTGTGTGTGCATGTGTGTGTACATGTGTGTGTACATGTGTGTACACGTGTGTGTACATGTGTGTGCATGTGTGTGTACACGTGTGTACAAGAGGGCACTTGAGTGTGTACATGTGTGTGCATGTGTGTGTACATGTGTGTGTACATGTGTGTGTACATGTGTGTGTGCATGTGTGTGTGCATGTGTGTGTGTACACGTGTGTGTGTACAAGAGGGCACTTGAGTGTGTACCTATGGAGGCCCACAGGAGTCATCCTGGATGGCGCTACCTCCTTATTGCTTTGCTCTGGGGTTTCCCAGGCTCCACCTTCCAAGGCCTGAAGTGCGAGTCGATGCCCTTTCTGTCCATTGTTTTTATGCGAAATGTGAGCATCCTTTTGCTTGCAAAGCAAAAGCTGTGACTTCAAGTCTAAAGAGAGTTGTGCGTTTGGATCAGCGTTCTCTTTCTTCATCGTACGGGCACCTGTGACTGCCCCCATCATGGTCAAGCTGAGATTGCCAAGGACTGGCAGAGCTGACCGTGACTCTCCGCTGCATGCACCAGTTCACTGCTTCTGTGTTGATACAAGTGGAGCCACTGTTGACCTGACTCCACAGCTGCTTGTAGATCCAGCCTTAGGGGCGAGCGCGAGGCCCGCTATGAAGTCTCTGCGTTTCCTGGAGCTCCCTGGAGACTTCCTATTGCCTCTTTCAATCGCAGCCTGAGGGTTGTCACCATTGACCTACATGGTGATGGGTGTTAAGGGTAATTTTCTCAGAATGTGGGCCAAGGAAGTCTAGGGCTACCTTTGATTTCCCTGAGGTCCTTTGCTGTTTATGTGAGGGTCGTAGATAGTGTTACGTACCCTGCTTTGTGAGAGTTGGACAGAGCTTCTTAAGATCCTGGTTAAGAAAAGCGTCACACTTGAGACAGAAGGTGAACATTGCTAATGTCTGAATGTAACTGAGTAAACAAAGAGAAAGCATATTCAAAACAAGTGAATTTCAACAGACTGCTTGGGAGGTAAATGATGTGTTATGCTGCCCAATGTTATCACTCTGATACATGTTGCCTAGAGTCAATGTGAACTCTGTGTGTGTGTGTGTGTGTGTGTGTGTGTGTGTGTGTGTGTGTGTAAAGGGCCCGTAATACCCGCTCATCTGTTGGGCTGACAATCCCGGTCCCACTCCATCCATGCAACATCTGCTTCTGCTTCTCATCACAGATACTTGAGAACCAGCTTGAACTCAGTCCTGCTCACAGGCGACTTCTAATGTCAGAGGTTATCTTCACCTGCAGTTTTAGGAAAGGCAAAGTCTGATGATAAAACCAGAAAAGGCGGGATGCATGATCCTGCAGACACGTGCAGAAATGTCCTCCACAGCCGCACTTCGAATGCTTCATCCTAGCGGCACTAACTTGAGAGGTTCTAGAAACTTAAGAAGAACCTAGTTGGAGCAGGTTTGTGACTGACAGCTGATTTTCTTTGTTCTCTGCTTCCAGCCCCTGGCCCTTTCCTGTATCTTTCCCTGCATCTCATTCATACATAGAGAGATGACAAAGTCTCTCTCTCTCTCTCATGCTCTCTTAAACACACACACACACACACACACACACACACACACACATTGTCATGATGTTCTAAGGGCATGAGGCTAACAAACATGGACTGAACTCTATAGTTCCCAGCACCAAAATAAATCCTTTCTCCTTTAACTCATTTGGTAGATGTTTGGTCACAGCACCATGAAAGCAAGGACCGGATGACAGCTAGAGAAACTAATGGATTCAGTGTTGGTTGATTGACATGAGTCCATTACTGGATCTTGCAAGATGCCTCTGCCGCTCTGGGTATCTAAGTGCTTCCCGTGGCTCCTGGTCACATTCACCTTAGGATGGATGATGGGCATTGCCGTGATGCTTTTCATGTCCTCTCTGACCCAAACTCCTGCTTTCTCCCCATCTCATGCACACACACAGGATCCAGCACCCAGAGCTTAGAACGCTCCTCTTGCCACCTTTGCCGTCTCTGGTCCCTGAGGTCTGAGGAGACTAGAAAGTACCCTGATGACGCAGGCGGCTCCCTTAACTAGCATTCCATCTCTAGGGCTCAGCGACCTGTCAAATGTCTCTCTTCCAACTCTGGGCTGTGTCTGCTCCGCCCGAGTAAATATTTACAATGCAAGTGCCGGGTTTTCCCACGCTACATCACAGTGATCAGCAGGCAGCATGCACCCGTGCCTCGCCTCTGTCCAAGGTCACACCAGCACATGCACACGTGACTCCTGACACCAGCACAGGCACACGCGCCGCCTCTCAGTCTCCACGGCTCCACACTCCCACGAGCACCTCAGCTGCATCTGTGGTTGACTCATTGCTTCGTAGCGTGAAGTCTATCAGCGCTATTCCAAGCAGCCTCAAATATTATTTTAGGTTCTGTAATTAAGATAGGAGATAGAGCCCCACACTTGATTGATGGAACACACACAGAGCTGATGAAAATCAAGCAACAATGCCAAGCTAAGGGGCGTCAACCTCACCACCTGTGCCCCCCCATGGCGAGAAAGCCTGGCGCAATAAAATCCAATGCCCTAGGAACAAGCTCATGAAATTCTATTAAGTGCTGTAACCGATTTAACTACTCAAATGGTTTAAGAAATGAAAATCAAAATGACAGAGTAAGACTCAAAAAGTCTCACAGCCCCCCCCCACACACACAGTGTGAGAAGTAGGGGTACTTCCAAGGGATGGACACTGAGCAGTATGTCCAAGCAGTTCAGGACCACCACAAAAGGAGATGGTGGGGACAGAAGGGTGCATCAGCTTTGCCCCTGGATTCAGACATAGAGGGAGGAGGTGAGAGCCTGAGGCTTCGGGTGCTGCCGTGGGGGATCCAAGCGCACAAAGCAGGGGCCGCCACTTGGCTTCACTCGTCTTTGTCACGGAATGCTGCTCCTGGGGCTCTGAGGATAGAAGACATCCTCCCTGCGCCCTCCTCCATCCACACAGCTTAGGAAGCCTGGGAGGGGAGTTCGTTGGGTCCGGTTGACTAGTAAGGAACAAAAGCATCTCGGAGAAGAGTCGATGAGATGACTCATCAGGTAACAGCACCCGCGGACAAAGCTGGGGACCTGAGTTCGATCTCTGGAAGGCTTCATGGTAGAAGCAGAGAACTGACTTCCAAAAAGATAAGATGTCCTGTGATCACATATGCACCATGGCATGCATTCTCTCTCTCTCTCTGTGTCTCTCTCTGTGTGTGTCTCTCTCTCTTTCTCTTTAGCAAAATAAAAAAAAAAATCTCAGATAAATCAATGAACTTGTTCCAAGTCACACAGTTAGTAAGCAACATCTTGAGGATTTGAACCCATGACCATCTTGCACTACACTTCCTTTCCTTTTTCCTCCCCTCCCTTACCCTCCTCTCTCCTTTTCTCTCCCTCACTCACCCTCAACTCCTTGCCAGAAAAAATAGCACCATAACTCAGTGGCCACAGCATAGTGTTGGCGTGGATACTGTTGATTAACAAGGTACGGCCCTGGTTGATTTAGGTGTTTTTGTCCTGCCACTGCAAGTTGGCTACACTGATAATCCAAGTACACTTGTTGGAGAGTCACGCTCTGTGGGGTAAGAGGAGTTATTTACTGATTAACAACTCAGAGCACTAGATGTTTGGGAATTCTGCGGCCTACTAAACACACACTGATTTCAGAGAGGAAGTGCGCTGAGCTGAGTTTTCTAGAGATTAGTAAGGTTCCCCACTGAAAGTCACTTGAAGAGGAACAAGTCACCCCTCTACTCTCAGGGAGGGTTAAGGTGGACACAAGGACAAATCAGCGGCAGAGGGACAGAATGATTGACAGCAGTGGCTGCCGTCCAAATGTGACCTGGAATGAACGCAGAGAGTTGAGCTTTTCTTAACAAAGGCCAACGGTGATCCAGGTCAGTGAGCTCGCTGTCGTGAGAAGATGCATCGCACGCATCTTGAATTCCAGATTCTACTGCTCAGATCCTGATTTCATTTGGCCAGGAGGCTGATGGGAGTAGAAGAAAGGGAGGAGGAGCCATGATGATAGGCAGGATCAGTAGCAAGTGAGCATCCGGGCGGGTCAATGGTGTCTGACTCCAGTTTTAAGAGTCTGGTCTCGGCTGGCTCACAACTCCGGCAGCTTTCAGCCTTCACACTGGAGCATCAAGGACAGGACCCCGCAGTGACATCTCCACGCACATCGGATGGTGGGCATGTAGTGGTATCGTAAGCTCACTGTGGATCTGGCCACAGAACAGAACATACGGATCCTGCTTTCCCATTGTGGCCAGACTTTACGTGGTCTCTCCAAACACAGCTCAACCAACTCTCATCTAAGCATTGCCAAAAAAGCCAGGGAAGAGGTAGGGCTTGCGGCTGAGGCGCCGGGGGTCTGGGACCCCCTCTCTGTTAGCACTCCCTTTTCTCCTTCCGTGTGCTGTTCTGTAGAACACATGGCAGCTTGGCTGTGTTCATTGACTTGACATCATTTAGTCAATTTGCATTGCTCAGTATTTCCACATTAACTGGAGCATTTGGCAATAAGCTATGATTTTGCAATGGGAAAACTTCCAGGGGGGAAGCAGGTGTTTACCCTATTCTGCCTATAATAAATGTCTAAGATGTGCTCTGAGGTTTCTAGACATTTTTTGCACATGCACTGTATAGACATGTCATATTGGGGCTGAAGAAGCGACTCAAGGATTGATTAAAGCCTCTGCATCGCAAGCAGAAGAACCTGAGTTCAGATCCCAGATTCCATGTGAAAACACTGGGTGGAAATGCAGCAGTCTACACTTCTGACCCTGGACAGCAGAGCTTAGGAAACTCCAGAGCAAAGCAAAAAGGAGGTAGAGCAACCCAGTGTGATTCCTGATGTCATCTTTGGGCCTCTACAGGCACAGACTCAAGTGCCCTTTTATACACACACACACACACACACACACACACACACACACACACACACACACACAAAATGGGTATCAATCAATGCAGGTCATTAAGGGTGGAAACTTGTAGATTCACAGCGAATCATTTAGGGTGTTTCTGTGAATGAAATTATATCACTAATCCTCAAAGAAGAAAAAATATCGATAAGAAAAAAATGCAATGTGTCCCACATAGTCTCTTCTAGAAACCAGGCACTAACTGGAGAGCGGAGGGGCCCCTGCACACTCAGGACCAGGAACACCATGAAAAAAAAATGCCCAAGTGGTGCGAGATGCAGGGAGGTGTCCAGACAGCTTGACGGCTTGAGGCGATAGCAGACAGTTCCTGGATCTACGGAAAGAATCCCCGACGGGCCCCGATGCCACCAGACCCCCCCCCAAGAGAGATAACCCCAAACAGCAGATGGTTCCTCACCATTCAAGTGTCCCTTGAGAACATCCACACGTGGGAGAAGACATAGAGCAATTCACTGCTTTTCTCTTCCCCAACTGGTCTTTCAGTTTCACGGCTGGTTAACGTGAAGCCTGCAGTGCAGGGTTTGAAGATGGTGCAGATGGCTGTTTGGAGGGTTGGGGCCATATCAACCCCCTGTGTGCAGCAGTCTGTGCTTGGCTATGTAGTAGACACAGGTCTGTGCTGGAGTCTCTCTGGCTTATGTGGCTCCCCCCTCATTGATTCAGAGTTAACAATGCACAGAAGAGATGAATCGATACCTGGCAGCTTACGAAAACATCTTCCCCTGGTTGAATCACCAGCCCGGGGCTGAAAGGAAGGGATGCTCTGGCTACCATGGCTTGCCCTGATGATGTCTCCTCTGTTGCTACCAACTGGCCCGTGCTGCCCATGGGAAACCCATCTCTAGCCCACACCCTTCTTTGACAGGAATAGGCTTGAAATGGCGCTCACTGAAAGCGTGTCTGAAATGAACCAGGAACCAACTGGGATCTAAGGTTGTCCTGGCAACAGTTAAAATAATAAAGTCCAATTTTAAAAAGAGGACATTTGATCACCATTCTGTCGGGTCTGGCTGGTACTTTGCAGCTCATGAACTCCCAAACCCTGTTGCCTAAAGGGGCCTGACATGGGGGGGCGGGCTCCAGCGGAGGGGTAAAAGAGGAAAGGCATTGGACATTTTCCTGTTGGACAAAGATGTGATGCACAGCTGATGTCCCCTCGGTGCTGTTAAATTAGAATATCAGAAGAAAATAACTTTTTTAGCAAAAGCCTGGGATACACTGGAGTAAGGTGACCAGCTGTGGTATTTGGTCAGAGCTGTGGGGTTTCCCGGGACTCCTGGTGTTAAGCCCAGGAATTTGGGTCACTCTGCAGCATGAGCCCTACCAAGTGTCCCTGCTCTCAAGAGGGGGAACCTGCATGTCAGGGTCGCTGCTGAAAAGATGGGGTGGCCACCTTTAGGGGGCAGAAGCTGCCATCAGCATATGCACCCCTCCCATGGCACTGTGAAGAAAATTGGAGACGCAGGGGGAAGGGGGGAAGGAGGGCAGGGAGGGCTCTACAACCAAAGTGTTTTGTTGTTCTTGTCATTGCGATCCTTGTAATATCCCTGAAAAGGATATTACAAATATCCTTGTAATATCCCTGAAAGGTCAAGTTGGAGTTCTACCCTGGTGATCCAACCACTTTGCTCTCAATCTGCACCAAATCTTGAAATATCGCACCTTTTTTTTTTCATGGAATGCCTGCTGGCCTTCTTCATCACCTGTGGGAATTGTATAGGTTGGAATCCACTGCTGCATCCTGTGCCCACAAGATCCAGAGCCTTCCGATGATACACTGCTGGTCATTCTTATTACAGTTAGCGGCAGAGCGCAATCAGCAATACTTTGCATAGAGATCTTCTCTTCGTAAGGAAGCACAGAGAAGGAAAAGAGATTCAGTTTAGCTACTGACCAGAGTAAATCAGCACAGTGTCCATAGTGAAGGGTTCTATGGTCAATAATGAGCTCCAGAAGATCCCCCTCCTGGCAAAAGATGCCCGTGTCTGCACTGATTGCACCCATCTTAAATTCTAGATTGTAGTGTTCAAATCCTGATTTTATTTGGTTAAGAGACTGGTGGAGGAGGAGGAGAAAGAGGAGGATGAGGAGGGTGCTAAAGAGAGATATCATGATAGAGCAGAACCAGTATCAATGCAAGGGAGAATGTTCTAGAATTCCTGGAGGAGCTGTTGCAGATGCTTTGGTGGCCCCTGTGCATCTCCTCTAAGCTCTCCATGATTCTGAGAACCATTCCTATGATTCAAGCCTTTGTATGTTACTCCAGTGTCCTGAAGCTCCTACACCTCACGTCACGTGATATTGGGGTGCAGGTGCTGCTGTCCCTATTCACACCGAAAGCTAGGGCAGCTCCGGCACCCCTCCTCCAGCTGAAGGTCCACACAGGCAAGACCATGAGCCCAGCTGCCTTGCCTCGGACAGTGTTTTCCAACCTGAACTTCGTCCAGGATGGGACAAAGATGGGCCCTTATGCCCTGTTCTTCTCGTCCCTTTGAGCTCTTTCTGGAAGCACATCTGTAGGAAGCTGTGCTGACTAAAGCTGCTGCTTTCAGAACACCCGTTCCGTGGTGAGATCTTCAGTCTGCAGCCTTGCAAGGCGTGCATCGTGCTAAGACGCCCAAGAGCAGGCAGGTCTTTGCTTTGGGTCTGAAGTGTCCAAAGGGAGGGTGTGTATAATACACAGTATTCTCTCCAGAGGTTCTGTTGCCTTTCTAGGGGGTCCTTGGCATGGTTCTGGGGCAGGGATGGTGGGAGAAAACCAGATGCCCCGATGCCTTGTGGGTGGCCCGTGAGCGCTCTTCGAAATGTCTCCGAGGTCCAGCCCAACTGAAGCGAGTGGGTTCAAAGGTACAAGGCTTTCCTCTCCTTGACTTCAAGGATCTTCATGCTCGATTCAAGTCAGGCACTGCAGCCACTGCTTTCTTTTTTAGGGAATTGTCCGTTGGGGAATGAATCTCTAGAAAAAGCTAAGGAACTTTCCTGTCTAGAATTTAGACGCCCTTTCAGAATTTCTGATACATCAGACAGATTTTAGACATATTCTAGTCAAATTTGACAAGTCAATCTTGCTTTTGCATTTATATAACTGGGAGGAAGGGAAGGAGAGAGTGAGTGAGAGAGAAGGAGGGGGAGAGAGAGAGAATTAAGATATCATAAAATGAAAGAGAGAGAAAGGAGAAAGAAAGAGAAAGAAAAAGAAAGATGAGGAAGGGAAAGATAAAGGATGAATAAAGGAAGAGAAAGAAAAAGAGTGAGAGAGAAGGAAGGAAGAGGGAGAGAGAAGGGAGGAAGAAAGAAAAATAGAAAGAGGAGAGAAAGAAAGAATGAATGAATAAAGGAAGATAGAGAGAAAAAGAAAGTGAGTAAAAGAAGGAAGGAGGGAGGGAGGGAGGAAAGGGGGAAGGAGGAAGAAAAAAAGGGGAGGAAGGGGGGAAGCAGGGGGAGGGAGGGGGGAGGGAGAGGGGGAGGGAGGGAGGTGGGGAGAGAGGAGGGAGGGGGAGCTATAGTAGCCATTTGTGCTGGTTTTTATTTAGGCGACCAGATTGGTAAATGGAGAGATGTGGTGGGTCCCAGAACCCCTAAAACCAGATTGGCATGCAGACTGTATTCACCAGATGGGAGAGAAGTCATTTGACACAAAATACTATGAACCAGGATTGAAATGTTTCCCTTTTCCCACAGCCTCAGAAATTTCCAGAAATACTTAGATCATCCATTTATCACATGTTCAAACCAAAGTCTGACCCTTGACAGAAGTTTCTTGTTGGATTATTCTAGAATTTGCTTCCTTCCTGTCAGCCCTTCTGTCATGGTTTTACTTTGCCTCCGTTTGTGAATTCTGTCAAATCTGCAGTCTCTAGTGATGGTCCCAAGTTAAAAGAAAAAACAAAACAGATAAATACCACCACGTTGAAGAATATTTTCTCAGCATTTAACTCTCTGACTGTATTCATGCCTCTTTGAACTCTCTCATCTTCCAGTGTCTTATTATCATGCTGTGAATTCGTATCAGCTCTGCTATACATGATCTGCAAGAACTCAAGCATAACACAGTTTTTTTATTTTTTTTCTTTTACTTATTCAATTGTGTGTGTGTGTGTGTGTGTGTGTGTGTGTGTGTGTGTGTGTGTGTGTAGAACCACGGGCAAATTTGGGAACCACCATGGACGCTTCCACCTCCTCCTTGTTTACTCTGCCCCGAGATTCACAGGCTCCGCCCTACCAGGACCAGAAACGCAGGCCGCCCCCGCTTCCGCCCGGCGTCTATACGTGGGGCGTCTATACGTGGGGTCTAGGATCTGAACTCTGCAAGGCAGAGGTTTAACCCCTGAGCCACCTCTTCAGCCCCAGCATGCCACAGTTCTAAACTATGACTGGGGACCTGTGAGATGGATCAGTGGGTAAAGATGCTTGCGGCTAAGTCTGACTACATGAGTTCAATCCCCAGAACCTGTGTAGTAGATGGAGAGAACGAGTTCCTGCAAGTTGTCCTATGACTTCCATGCACATATATGTCCGTGCATGTACACGTAAGCAGAACGGAATGTGTGCAAATCAAAGCAATGGTGACTTCATGTAACTTATCATGGTGCTTAAAGGAATGTACTAGTGAGTGTATATAAGTATATAATGCACTAGTGAGTGTTCCCAATGGACTAACGAGAGAAAAATATAGACTTATGGAAACACATGGAACTGAGAAAGTGGGAGGGGCCATTTCAAGCATCCATATCAACCTTTCTGGATTCCATTTCCTTTCCCTTAAAAGAAAACTAATCATGCTGATATTTTGGTCTGAACTTTGAATTAATAACAGGTTTGCTACAGTTTTATACTTTGGGTATAAAATGAATATTGAAACAAGTGAAGCCAAGGCCAGAAATACAAGAAGATAACAATTAATGTTCCATTGTAAAAACTGACATCCTCCATCAGAATCTTTCATTAGTCAGTTGGCGAATAGATATCATATTACTAGTTTGTATATGATTTTATATGATAATATAATGTACTATATTACTCACTGATCCATCTCACAGATTCACAGTCATAATTTAAAACTGTGTCATGTGTGAGTTCTTGCAGGTCTTGTATAGCAGAGCTTATATGAATTCCCAGTATGATAATAAGACATGTAATAATGTCCAAGTCGTATATATATGCAAATGTACCATACATGTGTTCATGTGTATGTTACATGTATATATACACAAATGTATGTATGTATGTATGTTTGTTCATATGTGTTTTATATACATGTGAGCATGCATGCATGTGTGTGAATATATGTATGCATGTGTACATGCATATATGTGTGTGGTATGTGTGTGTACATTTGAATGTGTGTATACATGCATGTGTACATATATGTAGATATGTAGATGCATGTGTGTGAATGCATGCTTGTGCATAAACATGCATGTGTATATGTATGTATATGTACATGTGTGCACCTAACATGTGGTATATATGTGTGTATCCGTATGCATGTGTACATGTGTTTAACTGCATATACATCAGTATACATGTATGCATATATATCTGGGTGCATGTGTATACACATGCATGTTCATGTGTGTATGTATATACATATGTGTGCATGTGTGTATGTATGTGTGTGCTCTTATGAAGATGTGTACAGACACAGATCAAATATGGGGAGCTCCCACATGGGCGCAGAGTTGCCAGGCTTCTGCCCATGGTGCTCAGGGCACGTGGGCAAGGAGGAGGGAGGTGCATGCAGAGTGCCATGAACTAATCGATGGTAGGGGTGCTGGGGGGCGTTGTCACCTGCTCTGTGACAGGGTTTATCCCCTAATATTGCTTTGGACCAGGCAGGAGCATGTCCACAGGGGAAGTACCAGGGAAAACTGCTCATCTCTAAGGACGCACTGGCTTCTATGTCCACTGCCACAGGAAGACCAGGAGAGCCCACTAACCGTGATGGGACAGCCTGGGCTTCAGAGACACTCGCTTCCTGCTTCCTTTCCCTGTACGATTTCCCCTGAAATGTTGTTCCCACTACCCTTGGACCATTTCTCAAAAACTGTCAGACAGCACAAGGATACTCGAGACCTGATTCCACCTCGGACGCCCCTGCCCAATTCCCAACATCTAGACAACCTAACGTCACCTTTATCTATCCAATGACAAAATTTTCAGATAAAAAAAAATTCCCTGTGGCCTTCGTGGGTAAAGCTGAAAGCAGAAGTTCCCCTCCCGGGGTAGCATTTGATCAGGAATATGTGACCCAGGCAGGTTGGTGTGAGTGTGCCTTTTCTAGGAGGTGAGGATTCTGGCTGATGCTCACTTGGCATTGGGAGAGGGAAGGGGGCGGAGGGCAGGACGGGAAAGAGTGAGCGCCTTAAAAAGATAAAGTGCTTGTTTATTTCTAGTTTACTTAGGCAAAGGGACCGGAGAAAGGACTTTGATAAGAGGGCCAAAGTTTCTGCAGAGATTAACTGGCTTTCTTTATAAAGGGCTTCGGTTTGCTTTTGTACAGGTGTCGGGCAAGCTAGAGACTAGGAACACAGTCCCGTACTGCTTTGGTATGTTCTGCAGATTTCCTTAGGACTTTAAGATATGCTCCGAGTTCATGGATTCCTTCCTCAGATTTCTTCTCTCTCTCTCTCTCTCTCTCTCCCTCCCTCCCTCCCTCCCTCCCTCTTTCTTCGTCCCTCCCTCCTCTGCCCAATCTTTTTCTTTCTCTCTTCAGCTCCTTCAGGTAATTCCCACTCAAACTTGTACCAACTTGTTTTTGACTGACAGCGAACAGTGAGAGCAAGCCTTCATTTGGAAAAAGCCTAAGCGTCCATCTTTGCCAGGCAACCTGCCTAGACTGATCATTCTCTCCCCATCCGGCCAGGAGCCGGCCTTCGCCCCTCTTTGCAGGTAAGAGGCACTGACTTATGTCAACACCGGCGCATGGAGCATTCTGGATACCTTCTCCTGCAAGTGTACTTCCGAAGGTAATGAAAAAGCTCTGATTCTTTTAAAACTTCCTTAAATCATTCAAGACAGCCAAGCATATCTGGGAGAATCTAAGGAGCGCTGTTTACATGTGGAAAGCAGGTTTTTTTTTTTTTTTCCTTTAATGATGGGGCAAAGGTTAAAAAAAAAAAGAAAGAAAAAAGACTTTATTCTTGCTTGTGAGAAAGTGTCTAGATTCTTCCCCGCCTGCCGTGTGGATGAAAGAGCTCTTTGCAAGAGATTTTCTGTCGTGGTATGTGTCGGGCAAGTATGTTACTGATTTTCAGAGCGGAATTGGTTTAAGTTGCTGTAAGGCAAAACCTCACCGGAATATCTTAAAAATCTGTTACCTATCCTTATGAAAAGAATTAAGAGTTATGTAAGTTTCTGTGGTAGGTATCAGGAATGTGAGCAATGCTGACCCGAGACTCTATGCACTTCGCTTGCCATCCAATACTATGGGGTCCTTAAACCTATGTATAATTTCTTGGCAGTTTTTTTTTTCTCAGATAATAAATGTACTGCTGGGTAAATTTCCACATCGCTCTGCAAAACCTACTTTTGTCTCTTCTCGCTACTTCCGCATTTAGTTGCCTGAAGGAAATAAGAATTTGTTGTTCTTTAGACGTTTCTCCACCTCACAAAGACTTTGAGTTATAGGTTAAAAAACTTACAGTACAGGGTGCATCTAACTTTAGAAAACTAAAGACCAAACTTTGTCCCACACAATGCAAATGTGCAGATGTTCACACTTACTTCTTTGCTTTTATCTGAATGTATGGTAATTTCTCCTCTTGTCAGATCAGGAGGATTTTGAGGAAATTCTAAATGATTCTTAAAAGTTCTTTTTTTTTTTTCTTTTTGGCAATGTCAAAGCCTCGCATGCACACAGTCCATGGGGTTACCCCAGAGCCGCCAGCCTCAGCGTCTGTCCTGAATGTTTAAATACTAGGTCACAGCCAGCAACAGCCTGGGGGAAGAGATTCTCTCGGCTTTTCAGCAGCTCAGGGAATCAAAGGGAAGCGACTCGTTCAAACCCTAGAGTGCAGCTTTAAATGCTGTCTGGGTGGGATGCCAGTCAGCAGCGTGACTTCCAGGCCAGGAAGGTCCCCACTCACCTCACACGTGGGACACAGGGCGCCTTCTTGCCAGACCTTCCTGGGTTTTTCTAGCTTCTTTCCTCTTTTCCTATCTGCAGACTAATAAATGACCGTGTGGAGAGTGCCCAGAGGTCACCGTGGGTGGCCAAGTTTAGCCAGCTGTCCTGGAGTGCTGTCCCAGTTGGTCGCAGGACAGAGGGCATCTTTCTTCGCTGTGCAGGAACGCATGCATGGTGCCGGGCTCTAGAGACCTAGACCTCGTTAGTGTGCGATTCTGGCTGTTTCAGGAGAACGCCCCTGGAAAGCCCTCCTCTCCTACCACCCGTCCTCCACGAGCATCCGTGGTCACATTACAGAAAGTGCCCTGCCCCCAGCTTCCTCACCTCATGCTTGTAACCAGAGCAGACAGTCCATGTTTGGGGGACAAAAGAGTGGGACCCCAGGCTTGGCATCCAGCAGACCTGCAGCCAACAAAAACAGGTCTCTTGAGTTCCTTTCCCGAGGGCTGAGCGTGCTCTCCTCTGCTTCTGGGGAGGCAGGAAATTGTGAAAGACTTCTGTGCTTGTGTGTGCGCGCACACATTCATGTGTGTATATGTGTGTATGTTTGTGCATGCATGCATGTGTGTGCATTCATGTGTATGTGTGTACATGCATGTGCATCTGTATCTGTGTGTATATATGTGCATGCATGTGTATATGTGTGTCTCCCTAGCTATGCATGTGTGCGTCTGTCTACGTGTGTGGGTATATATATGTGTGAACGTGTATGTCTGTGTGCTTCAGTGTGAGTGCATGTGTGCTTGTGTATACTGTATTCGTGTATATGTGTATGCTGGTGCATTCCTGTGCATGTGTGTACATAAGTGTATATATAACTGAGTGCATGCATGTGTGTATGTTTGTCTGTGTGTTCATACATGTGGGCATGAGTTTGTGTGTATGCATATGCATGCATATATGTATGAGTGCATACATGTCTGCACATGTGTGTGCAATTATCTGTACCTAAATACACATACATTCTAGAGACCAGCAAACCTACTCATGTATCTTCAGTAGCAGACAAAGGTAGGCTTTTCCTGGCTTAATCAGTGGATGTCAGATGCCTGACTTACCCTTTCCAACCTTGTCCCCCACCCACCCTGGGCTTGCAGTGACCTATTGCCTCCCTCGAACGTGTTCAGAGTCCCAGAAGAGTCTAGAACGCGTTTGCAAGAGCAGCAAGGTTATGACGTGGCTGGGCGTGTCCAGCCCCCGGGAGCCTCCTAGACCCTGTCTTCTCGCATTAACACAGCTCCTGCCTCCTCTCCTGCAACAGAGCCTGGGGTCTCCTTTCCTGTCTCTCAAAAACAAGCAACTCTACTTTGACAGGCATCAGGAAGCTGTCGCAAGCTTTTGTGCAGGAAGCAAATCCCAGCCGGCATGTTCTTAGCGGCTGCTTCTCTGCCCTTCACCTTTATCTGCTGCAGCCGCCTCCAGAGTGACGCTTTTGGTTTTCCTGGAGGTTGGGGTGTGGCCGGCCTAGCAGTGGAGCAGAAAGAGTCAAGCACAGCCTTGCTCTGCACCCCTCAAGAACGGGGCGCCCTGGGGAAGGGACAGGTGTGCCCCAATCCACCTGGCTCTTTGATGCTGCTCCCAGCTTTTCAGACAAAGCCTCAGAAGTTGTGAGGCAAGAGCCCGGGACACCAGCTCCTCCCATAAATTAGAGAAATGAAGGCGGGTTAGCTCCTCACCTTCAAAGGGCATCCTGAAGGCAAAAGAGAGAAAATAGTTTGCATGAGTTGGGTGTCCCAGAAAGAAGCTTTATTTACTCTTTGCCCAGATGAACAGAAAAACAGAGACAAGCAGAAGGCAAGAGGGAGCAGCAACGTGTGCCGGGGCAGCTGCCGGAGGCCCCCAGCCCTGTAGACAAGGCGACATGTTACCTTGGACAAGGCAGTCTCTGCAGAACGCTTCCTGGTTCGTCCTACCTCCGACGCAGGCGGTCCTCACAAAGGACCGCGTACATTCCCAGAGAATTTCAGCCCTCAGCGTCTGTGCTCTGTCCATAAAGAGAGCACCAGAGACACAAGCTACCAGCATTCCCTCCTGGGGGGGAAGACTTCAATGAGCCTACCGCAACCCCATCCAATGCTGTCTGTGCTGTGATACCTAAAGCACAGAGTCCCAGAAAGCCCGGTCACGCTGTCAGGACACATGGGTGTGATCATGCTCACAGCACAAGGTACGCAAGAGAAAGACAGCGCTCTGATTTTTGGCACGAAGGCCCACATGTGCCAAGCAGCTGGTTGGTGTCCAGTAGGGAGCCGCTAAGTGGAAAGGCATGTGTCGAGCCTGTCGTGACAGAGGAAGGCATGGGAAGAATTAGCCACAGAGAGACCCAGGTCTTGTTGGGGTCTTCCCCACACTCCCTCAAGGCTAACTGTGAGCATCCTAGCCCTGGGCCCTCCCAGACAGCACCCATGGATGCTGGAGCATGCAAACTTCAGAGGCACCTGACGGCAGAGCTCAGGAACCAGGAGAAATGGCATCTAGAGACTGCCACGCTCCTGGGATACCCAGTCACATCAATCGACGGGGTGGCATGATACACAGGAGCGTGTTGGAGGAGGAGCCCAGGCTCCAAGTGTCCAGAGGCCCCAAGTGGCCTGCTTTGGGATCACCCTGTTTTGGAGGTAACAGCCCTCCTGTGTGGGACAATGGTTATGAGAGTCTCGTGCCTTTTTTTTTTCTTCCAGTGCTAGTACCAGAGTGTGGTTAAGATTTTGTGAAACTTAAAGATCATACTATAATATCAAGGAGGGGTTAAAGAGCCTGACTTGGAGCTGTAAAATTAGAAGGCTTTGTGGGGAGCCCCAGAATTGGAGTTGCATCAACCCCTGATAAACCCACTGTGTGTGTTACGTAATGAAGCTGAGGGGCCTGTTTTCCGGGGTTGATGATGAAATCACACATGTAAGTGCTAGCTTCCCTCCGCCCTGGGGGAGGGGGAGACTCCAAAGAACCCCAAGCAGAAAGATTGCATCCTCACCTTTACGTGTATCTAATAATCAACGGGATATGCAAGATGGAGCGCACGATAGCTAGACTGCTTCTCATGTCACATGCACGCGGCCCTGGCCAGATTTCCGTATTGTGTGGGGACCTTTAGGTCATATCTGGGCCTCAGGGGGACGATGGTATCTGTGTCTCTCCTCCAGTAGAGGACACGAGGATGGAAGTCCTTGATGGACACTTACCTCTCGCCAGAACTGAAAAGCAAAGAAATCAGCCAGCTAGTCCTGAACCTGGAATCTACACACAGTGTGTGGCTCCGTGGACTTTGAACAATCGCTGCAGGACAGACCCGTGCTCCCCTCTGCTGCTCTGAATGCTTTGTCTAAGGGCCACTGGCTGCTACCATGTCACCTCTTGGGGTGAGTGCTCGCTGAACCTACGCCCACCAGCCAACCAAATACGGTTCTCAGTGACGTTCAAGTCCTTGCATACAGCCTGCTCTTTGTCCTCTGTGCCAAAGAATACGCAGGCCTGTCTCCAAACTTGGGTGTCTTGCTTTCTAGGCCTACCTTGCGGTCTCTAGTCCTACAGTTCAAGAAAGAAAAAAAAGGGAAAGGGGAGAAAGAGTTTATCTTTTACTTTGAACATTTGTAAAATTTGGCTTCGTGTGTGCTTTGCCTGCCAACCTCATCCCTCGCGTAAAGGCGAGGATGCAATCTTTCTGCCTGGGGTTCCCAAGAAGAGCTGGGGAAGCAGGGGCCCAAGGGCCTGGCTGGGGGCGGGGGCAGGCATCCTGCAGATGCTAAGACTTGAGCGCCCCACTGGGTTCTGCAAGTGTGAGCAAAGAACTTAGAAACTGACAGCAAGCTACATCAACGACAGACATGCATGCGACGAAAGTCTGTGTAGGTGTGTGTTTAGCCACCATGAAAGTAATGAAAACAACTGCATGAGGCACAGTCTGAGGTTAACCACGTAAAAATGTGATTTTCAATATTTTTGCTTAATATTTTTTCAGTTTTCTAAATGTGACTTAAGGTCCACATAGAAGAGTAAATGCAGAGGCTGGGGACACATCTCAGTTGGTAGAGTATGTGCCAAATATATAAGTACAGGAGCGGGGCACGCATCACAGTTGGTAGAGTGTGTGCCTAGCATGTATAAAGTGTGTGCCTAGTATATATAAATACAGGAGGGGGCATGAATCTCAATTGGCAGAGTGTGTGCCTAGCATGTATAAAGTGTGTGCCTAGTATATATAAATATAGGAACAGGGCATGCATCTCAGTTGGTAGAGTGTTTGCCTAGCATGTATAAAGTGTGTGCCTAGTATATATAAATACAGGAACGGGACACACATCTCAGTTGGCAGAGTGTGTCCCTAGCATGTACAAAGTGTGTCTAGTATATATAAATACAGGAGGGGGCATGCATCTCAGTTGGTAGAGTGTGTGCCTAGCATGTACAAAGTATGTGCCTAGTATATATAAATATAGGAACAGGGCATGCATCTCAGTTGGTAGAGTGTGTGCCTAGCATGTACAAAGTATGTGCCTAGTATATATAAATATAGGAACAGGGCATGCATCTCAGTTGGTAGAGTATGTGCCTAGCATGTATAAAGTGTGTGCCTAGTACATATAAATACAGGAGCGGGGCACGCATCTCAGTTGGTGAGTGTGTGCCTAGCATGTATAAAGTGTGTCTAGTTTATATAAATATAGGAGCGGGCACGCATCTCAGTTGGTAGAGTGTGTGCCTAGCATGTATAAAGTGTGTCTAGTTTATATAAATATAGGAGCGGGCACGCATCTCAGTTGGCAAAGTGTGTGCCTAGCATGTATAAGCACTGGACTTCATCCCTAGCACCAAAGGACTCAGGAGGCGATGTAAGAGGATCAAGGAGTGCAGGGTCTTCTTAGTCACACAGTGGGATCAAAGTCCACTTGGGATACTTGAGACCCTGTCTCCACAATAGCCCCAAATAAGATAAATGAAAGGTTAAATGCAAAAGGCTGTGATCTCTGAACAGCGCTTTGGGTCTTTTTTTTAAGTGAGTCATGGTGACATTGCCATCTGACCGCCTCCTTAGATACCGGTGTCGGAAACGGTACATGAGGATTGACTCTCGTGAGTGCACAGTACGGGGACCACGTGTTCTGAGTTCTTAAGCCCTGTACCACACTTTGTTTAGCTTTCAGTATCTGAAGAGAAGGCTCACTAGCCTGTGCTTAGCAGAGACGTCTGTTCAGTGGAATCTTGATTAACGGTCCTTTGCATTTTGCGTACATGGGCTCTGACTTCTGCTGGGACGATTCTCCCAGGCACACACTGTGACGGCTCCCGGCTCTCGGGCGGCTCCAGGCCGTTGGGGCAGAGAAAGGCGAATATGCTGCAGGCCCTTTACCCCCTCCCAAATCCAGGGGACTCCGGGCACAGCAGGGAGTCTGTCAAGGCGACACTCTGTCACTCACTCATACACACAGCTCCTGGCTGTAACGACCTGACCGCCCGCACCTCCGCCTCAGCCCTCCAGAGACTCGGCAACGGACGGGGAGTTTGTCAAAGCAAAATCTCAGTTTATTAGGGGTAACAAATCAGCTTATATACACACAGACTCAAAGCGCACGAAACACCAGCCAATTACCTTGATGGTCAGTATAGCACATACTCTGCATAGGTCAGACTAAACATAAATCTATGTTGGCTCCTATAAGCCAATTAGGACTCTGTGTAATGTGATCAGGGTTACTACGCCTAGGACACTAGCTCCCAGCGCCATCTTTGGCCCCATGTGCTAAGCCATGCCCTGCTCACTCCCTCCCAGACTGTTATCTCTGGTTGGGCCCAACAGACTTCAGTCACCTCCATCCAGCATGTCTCTGCTGGGGGCTTGGTCTGTAGGAGGCTGGGCGGTTCTTTATCTATTTATATGCTAAGAAAAAAAAGAGAGAAGACTTACTTCAGTGTGGGGGGGGGTTGAGTGCATGCGTGTGTGTGTGTACACGTATGTGTGTGCGTGTGTGTGCATGGATGCACAAGTGCATGTGTATGTGTGTGTGCACGTGTGTGTATGTGCATGTGTGTGTGTGCACACGCACATATGTATGGGGGTGCTCATGAGCACACCCAGAGGTCAGAGGAAGATGCCAGATGCTCTGCTCTATCCCCCCCATACATTATCCCTTGAGTCAGTGTCTCTCCTTGAGCCCTGGAGCTAGGCTTCCATCCTTCTAGTTCTGCCCCTTCCCCTCTAGCACTGGCACGACTCGTGAGTGCAGCCAAATTCAGTTTTCTGTGTGGGTTCTTGGGATTTGAACTCAGGTTCTCAGGCTTGTAGAGCATGTGCTCTTATCCACTGAGTCCTTGGTGTCAAACAAATCCCTGGCTGCTGCTGGGAAGCGTGGGTAGGAATGAAGGCGGATTAACAGTCCAGTCCCCGAAGGAGCCAAGCGGGACGTGAGAAGGGACCCAGGGACTGTCACAAAAGTCGGGCAAAGTCAGAGGGGGAAGCAGGCTGGCACAGGGAGATGTGAGATGGGACTCCAAGAGTCAGGCAGAGAGACACCACGGGGGGCCAGAAGAGTGACGGGAGGGACAGCGGGTCCCCCAGTCAGCACAGCTCCCCCAGTGTGCCCAGGGACTGAGTTTGCCGCGGGACAGCGGAAGACAGAGAGGCGGGCGATGGCCCACCACAGGTGACCCGGTACTGAGCCTTCTGCACCCTCATGGGAGGAGCTTCACATCACCCCCTTTGGGGGTGTGGGAGCAGGCGCAGAGGTGTGGCTCCGTTACGGTTCCAGGCCTCAGAAGTGCGAAGCCGGAGTCAGAGCTGTGTCAGAGAAGCAGGAAGGAAGATTCCAGCACTTGGCTGGGGCCGCGCGAGTACCTGATGCTTTGGCAGCTGGGAGCGTCAGTTTTCTCAGATACGGAATAAACTGCAAGTCTGGTCTTGAACGTGTTTCCAATAAAAGGGAAGAGATAGCGCAGGGTCTAAATTAGCTGATTGCAGCCTTGATTACAGTATGACCTTTAAGTTTACTCTTTCATAAGACTGTGACCTTTTGAACACAAACAACATCTGACAAAGACAACAATGAAGAGTGAGGGAGAGCGAAGCGCTGGGCGGGTTCCCTGCTGGCTGGGCCCTGCATCCAGGGTTCTGTTTGTAGCTGGGATTTTTTCTGAATTTCAGTGAAGGACTGTAACTCCGCCAGAATCCAGCAAACATGAGTACTATGGTAGTTTGAAAGATATGCAGGTGGATTGTTTTAAGAGAAAAGTCATAGCCTAAGTATTTTTAGAAAATGAGAACCTGTGTTGTAATGAGTGTCTGCCGTCCCAGCACTTGAGGCACGGAGGCAGGAGGATTGTCAGCCTGAGGCCTGCCCAAAGATGCTGGCAAGAAAGAAGGACAGGAAGAAAGGAAGGGAAAGAGGGAGGAAGAGAGGGAGCAAGGGAGACAGGGAGAAAAGAAAGAAGAGGGGGAGGGAGAGAGGGAAAAAGGAAGGGAGGGATGGAAGAGAACAGGAGAGGAAGGAAGGAAGGAAGGAAGGAAGGAAGGAAGGAAGGAAGGAAGGAAGGAAGGAAGAAGAAGAAGGAGGAGGGAGGGAGGAGGGGAGGAGAGAGGGGGAGGGAGGAGGGAGGGAGGGAGGGAGGAGGAGAGGGAGGGAGGAGGAAGGAAGGAAGAGGAAGAAAGAAGGAAGAAGGAAGAAGAAGGAAGAAAGAAGAGGAGGAAGGAAGAAGGAAAGAGAAGGAGAGGACAGGAAGGAGAAGAAGAAGGAAAAAGAAGGAAGAAGGAAAAAAGGAAGGAAGGAAAGAAGGAAGGAAGGAAGGAAGGAAGGAAGGAAGGAAGGAAGGAAAAGAGAAGGTCAAATGAGTGATACACTCTGGAAACTTTCTAGTAGGAGAATCCTAGCATGTGGTAAGAGAATTTGGAATCGCAGAGACAGGGATGGAAAGAGAGAGAGACTCAGCCGCTCAGCGTACAGATATGACAGAGGGTCATTTGGATAAGAGAGGCACCCCAGCCCTGCGCTTCCCCAAAAAGCCTAGCCAAGGTTGCTCCCTGAGTAAGCTGGAAAGCCAAATGCCTTAGGGGTGGGAGCCTGGGTTGGAGCCCCCCACTAATAGGCTGCCGAATTTGGGAGAGTTATCTCACCCCTAGGTTTCCTTCTCCATTCAAAGAAACTCCCTTCTGAGAAAGGGGGAGGGGAGCTGCATGTGTGGGTAGTGAAAGTGTGTGTGTGTGTGTGGGGGGCTTCTCATGGGTTCCGTGGACTGAGAAGGAACAGCTACTCTCGAATGACTAAAACTGATTTCCTCCTTTGCTCCCTTGGGCCTGAGTCCTTATTAGACAGTTCCATTTTGTGAAACCTTGTTGTATACAAAGCTTACATTCCAGAGTCTAAGTTGTCCACATTACAGAGTTTTCAAGTACCTTCTTTAACCTGTAAAGGGGATTAGAACCGATAGCCCTTCAAACAAGCAAACAAGAGGCCAAATGGGCAAGAGCCTTTTTGAGTACTCTTTCCTGTGCAACATGAATCACTGTGAATTACTCTTTCATCATCATCGTTATTATTATTATTAAACTTTAGTGTGTGTGTGTGTGTATGCGTGCGCACGCGTGTATGTATGTGTATCACAGAGCACTGTGTGTCCCTATGGAGGCACAAAGGTGACTTTGGGAATCATCCTGGATTGCTTCTACCTCCTTCTTGCTTCCCTCTGGATTTCCCTGGCTCTGCCTCTTGGGGCCAGAAGTGCAGGCCTATGCCCTTTCCACCTGGCATTTTTTTAAGTGGGACCTGGGATCCAAATTCAGGACCTTCTGCTTGTGAGGCAGAGTCTTAACCCCTGCGCCATCTCTCCAGCCCGTGAATTACTCTTTCAATTATCTGGAGATTGTCTTTCTCTCTCACTCTGTGAAAATGCACCAGAGCTTTAAAGAGTAAGTTCCTCCTGTGTTCTCTCCAGAGAGGAAAGTGACAAAGAGAACGAGTATGAACTTGGCGTGCCCGCAGCCGGCCACCCTCTGGAATTCGGGTGGGTCTAGGAAAAAGCCCAGACTTCAGTGGAAAACACAGATGGGTGTGTAGGAAACCCCTGTAAACCAGAAATTGGCTGGGGACCGCGAGAGCTGGTATGGAGAGAAACCTCAGGGCTGTTGGGAATCGGGGGGATGGGGGGTTCTCTGGGAGCTTCCCAGCGGCCCTAGGAGCTGGGGCGAGTGTAGCCATGAGGACACAAACCATTGCATCTGCTATACCCGCTCATCGTAAGGCGTGGAACACAGATGCACTCTGCGCTGTCCAAGGGAATGAGGGGAGTGGCCTGTTTCTCCCCCCAGATTCTCACCCCCACTCTGGTCTCCCCTCTTTCTGCTCAGCTGCTGCTGAGAACGAGCCTTTGCGTGCCCCGCTTACCCTCCATCCCTCCATCCTCCCCAGCTTCGGCTTTCCAGCCCCACGGAGCCTGGTGGCCACGGAGCTGTGGTCTGTGCATCTGACCTTTTCTAGCCTCGTTCAGCCTAGAACACGTCCGGGACGCTGAGAACTCATTTCCCTCTTTCTCCGTCTGAGCTCATGTTTGCAGCACACACCTCCGATGTCTCCCAGGAGCCCAGGAGCCCCCTGAGTGAGGACTGGGACCCGCTGACTTCTGTCAGGTCTGACTTTCCCTCAGCTCTGACACATCTGGGCTGATGTTTGTCATTCACCTCCAACGCCAGCCATTTCCAACCTCCCTGTCGTGAGCAAACTGAGTAGCAGGGAGACGGAGTCCCTCGCCCAAAGCCACTGACCCTGTCCAGACAGACCTCCCACGTCATCATCCTCAAATGACCCAGCAGGGGCTTTCTCGCCTGAGGTATAATAACCGCTAGGTTTGGACCCCAAGTCTGTGTGTCGCCTCTGCTTCCGCCCCTACCAGGCACATCTCTGTCGCCAGGTACCCAGTACACAGGTGAGAATAGTTATAGTGGGTAGGTCTGGGGTGGTCCCGTCCAGTCAAAAGCAAATGGATATGACAAAACTCTGCAAGTCTGATCAGAACAGGGTACTTGCGGCAGGACCAAGACCACACCTTCATCTACAGAACAGCTCTCGGGTGGACCTGAGATGCATCTCTCAAGGGCCAGGTTAATAATCCAAACTGGTGGGCTGAAGAGAAGCCTCAGGGGTTAAAGCCTTTACCTCAAAAGCAAAAGGACCTGAGTTCAAATCTGGCATCTCATGTTAAAAAAAAAAAGTGCCAGGTGGAAATAGTAGTGGCCTGTAATTCTGATCCTGGAAGGTAGAGCCCAGAAGCTCCAGAACCTTTGTCACCCTTGAACCCCCACAAGCACACACAATAAAGTGTTCTCTTGTGCGTCTCTCTCTCTCTCTCTCTCTCTCTCTCTGTCTCACACACACATACACACACACACACACACACACACACGAATACCAGCCAGTATAATCTCCAAGCCCTGGCTGCCACCATTGCTCCACACAGACCAACCACATGCCATGCATGACTCTGTATGTGAGCTGATTGTGAAGGGAAGAGTAACTGAGGATACCCGTGAAGCTCATGCTAACCACCAGGCCTGGGTGACTTTTATTTCTAATCTTTGATGGGGATGAGGAGGGCCTATGTATTTCCATCTGAGTTCTGGAAGAGTCACACGCATGTATCTTAGAAAACTTCCTGTTCTCCTGGTATTCACTAACTAATCGTCCACGTCTATGGGAAGCTAAATGATTCCTAATGATTTTCTGGCTGGTTCCTTTCCATTTCTATCAGTGATGGACAGATCAATCCGTGCATTTCCCTGGACTCAAGATCTCTCCTGTGAAAATTTAGGCTGTGGTCACAGTTTAGATCCCTTTGTCAACGTGACAGCTGACGGTTTGATCTCTGGGCTCCCTTGTGAAGAACTGGTAGCTGAACCCTGGATAAGCTCGCAGGACATTGTCTAGCTAATGCGGAAGGCCCAGCCTATGGTGGGCGTGGCTAGTCCCAGGGCAGGTGAATAAGGTGGTTGGTACTGGTTAGGGAAGTTGGCCTCCTTTGGTGCATGCACTTGACCAGACATGCTGGTCTGGAGGGTGAGGATTGTTCCTTTCTCAGTCTTGTGGGTGAATAGATACGTTATAGTCAGTTCCCTCTGCCTTGGTGTTGGTGCGGACTCTGCTGCCAAGCTGGACAAGGAACTGTAACCAGACTATAGTGAGCCAAAATTAAAGCCCCTTGTTCCCTCATCAGCTGTTTGGTCGTGAATTTATTGGCAGCAATGCGGGCAAACTATGACAGCTGTGAACGTTCACGGGACACTTGCTTTTAAATCTAGGAAAATTCCTGAAACCTGAAGCTTTGCCAGTACCTCCCTGGAGGGCTTTGCAGATTTTGGACATCAGTAGTTAAACATTCAGCGCAAACGTTCCGAGGGGGAAGCACACTGGTGGGGTCTCAGGAGTGTGCTGACCCTTGCCAGGCACTGTGCTGGAAGAGAGCTCTGAGGTTCTTTCATCCAAGCCTCTCATTTGATGGATGAGGCTAATTGATAGCTGGTGCTAGTAAATGACTGCTCTCCTCAACCCGGCCAGCACCGCTAGCAGGCCTCTTAATGTGCTCCGTTGGTGTGTGGGGCACACAGGCTGGTGAGTAGGCTGTGACCCCCGATCCTCTGCAGTCTTGTGGTTTGCAAGTGTTTATACCTCTAATGTGGTGTTTGACGTCCCAAGCTCCGCTGACCTTTTCCCCTGAGGCCTTGCTAGTCCCTAGAGAGCCGACCCACCTCGACCGTTCTCAGCTAAGAGCTTGCAAAAAGCAGCTGAGCATCGTCAAGGTGTAACAGGCAGAGCAAACGCGCGCTACAGCGTGGGAGCCTCAAAGGGTCCTTCTGCGTGAATCCTTCCTTCATCTCTCCGTCATCTTACCTTCCTCCTGTGGCTTGGGAAGGGGCCCCAGGTCTAGCCCTCAGCCCGACCCTCTTACAAAGATCCTGTGCTCACATCAATACCACCTCTGCTGTCATCCTCCGTGTGGCCCTTGGCTTTGTTTTGTGTTAGTTTTTGTTTCGGGACAGGGTCTCGTGTTTGCCCAGGCTGGCCTCAATTCGCTGTAGAGCTGAGGATGGTCTAGAACATCTGAATTCTCCTCTCTCAAGTTCTGGAGTTCACAGACAGGTGTCATTGTGCTCGGACAATGCAATGGTGCGATTCCCCCAGGACTTCACGCATGTTAGGTGGACACTTCTCATCCCCCTCCACGCTGTTCTCTCACTTCACAAGAACATCAACCTCCTGGAGGCAGACACCTTGTCTGTCTGTGGTATCCTGATATCTAGAACAGTCCAGCATAACATAATGATTCGCCATGCACGCGATGGCTGGGCCTCTGAAGTGGCGATGCTTTCTCTCCAAAGCCTGCCATGTTGTGAGCATCAAATCCACTCAGAGGCTCTGGGAAGGGGCGAGCGTTTTGCTCCTTCTAATTTTTTGTGGGGACCTGAGTCTTGCTCGTTTCTCAGCAGCCCCTTGCTTGTTTCACATGCTTCTCCATGCTTGAGACTCACTGGGGAGGCTCAGGCGAGCATGAGTCATGTCTACAAGACAACTGCTTACGTGGGCTTGCTGACGTCTTTGACATCCACTCATTTCTCAATGGATAGACGGACTATGAACCCTTTATTGATTCCTTTGTTGGTTCATCTGTAGAGTCATGAGTTACGGCAACATTTTTGAAGCACCCGCCATACATCATGGCACAGAGTAGACATAGTAACCCTTACCCTTGAAGGACCTGCCATCTGGAGGGAAATAGACATGCTCAAAGCTTCGGAGCATGATGCCAGGGGAACAAGGGGAGTGACGTCATATGTCCTCACCCTAAGCAGGAGGGAGAGATATTCAGGAGCCACATGGGGGGGTATCTGGCAGAGCATGCACTGTGCCCCCCCCTGGAGGGGCTGGGTACCAGAAGGACTTTTGATGCAGGGAAATCAATGGGAGGAGTAACGAGTGGGAGGAGACAAGGGCCGTGAAAGAGATGCAAGATCACGGCAGCAAGGAGTGGAGAGGGGAGCTCCAGAGGTGGCCAAGGCGGTAGCTGGGGCGAGGCGCAGATCACCTCTGGGAGCTTCAGTCAGCCACTGAGAAGCCATCAGCTGAGGAGAGCGAGGAAGAAGGGTTGGCGCAGGAGAGCAGGTGGCGGGAGGCGGTCGTTCCTGTCCGCAGACATGGACTCTTCGCGTTCTGAAAGGTCGTGTTTGTATGGCGGAGACGTCTCTGGAACAGAGATGGAGCAGAGAGGATCGGGAGGCATCGGCGAATTAATTAATTAATTAGCACCGGCCAGGTATTAAAATGCTTTGTAGAGGGGCCGGAGGGGTCTCAGAAGAGCAGATGAGCAGAGCCGGAAACAAGATTTTTCGGGATATAAATCTGGAGATTGTGCAGACGTGGGAATCAGGAAGGAGACAGACTGAGGCTCTGGCTGCAGAAACTGAACACAGGGAACAAGAGCGAGTTCAAGGGACGGTGCTGACCGTTCTTCCCAAGAATGCTCCTAGGCAAGGCTTCCGCTTCCGTGTGCACAGAGACAAATGGAGATAGACTTTCCCTCTTCTCTGCTTCTCCCTGCAATTGATAAGGGGGAGCTCTTCTACAGAACCAGAAGATTCAAGTCCCCTTTGCCTTCATGCATGCATGCATGCATAACTCACGCCCGCATGCATTTGTGCACAGGACTCACTCTCGCTGGCCCTGCGTCCTGAGTGCTAGCACATCTATAGGTAGCTGTACAGTGTCACAGTCCACTGAGAAGCTCAGGGATGTGATGGAGGGAGAGTTTGCTTTGGTGTCAGACACACCATAATTTAAAACATATGGTCACCGTTACTGTCTGGCTGTGAGATTTTAAGCAAACTCTTTCATTTATCTGGACCTTGGTTTGGCTTATTTTGATCAGAGTTTCACCAGTCACTCTGAAGTTTGGAATTAGGAGTAGATAAACTGCCAGCACAGCTCAGCGCTCATGCACACACACGTACACACACATACACATGCACACACACAAATACACACACGTGTGTACACGCTCATACTCTCTCCCTCTTTCTCTCAATTCTTGTATTGATTATTACACTGGGGCTCTAGGTCAGCAGTTGGAGCACTGGCCTAGCATCCCAGAGGTCCTGAGTTCAAGCCCCAGCACTGTGTAATCCGGGGGTGGTGACACACAAACCTGGATTGGTCCATGCATGCACGTATGGTATGTCTATATGTATGTATGTATGGTATGACGTATTTATGTATCTGTGTGTGAATGGTAGATGCATGTAAATGATGTATGTATTTGTATGTGTGTGCATGTATCGTGTATGCATGTCTATCTCAGTTTGTGTCTATGTGTGTGTTTGTGTGTGTGTGCATGTGTGGTGTGTCTATGTGGTATGCCTGCAAATGTGCACATATGTGTATGTGCATATGTGTGCGTATATGCATGTGTCTAAGTGTATCTATCTGTATATGTGTATAGTTCTGTGTGCATGAGTGAGTGTGTGTGTGCATGTGTGTGTTCTTGTGCTTCTGTGCATGTATGTGCCTGTGTGGTATGTGTTTGTGTGTGTGTGTGGTGTATGTGTTTGTGTGTGTGCATGTATGTGCCTGTGTGGTATGTGTTTGTGTATGTGGTGTGTGTGGTATGTGTTTGTGTGTGTGCATGTATGTGCCTGTGTGGGTGTGTTTGTGTGTGTGGTGTGTGTGAGTGTTTGTGTGTGTGCATGTATGTGCCTGTGTGGTATGTGTTTGTGTGTGTGGTGTGCCCATGTCTCTCTCCTCTGCTGTGGATGAGAAGCATCATGCCCTCCTTCCGGCCTATCGAATCAGCCCCATGTGCAGTCAGCACTGGCGGGCACGCACTCGCCCTTCTGCTTGGAGCTGCAGCCCCCAGCCCAGAATCTCTGAGGGACAAAGTGAATCTTAAGTCATCCCCAGAGAAAGGGTGCATGGGCGGGAGTTTATTAGTCTTTGGCCTGCGCAGCAATGGTCTCACCAGGTCTGTAGCCCACGCCTGTAATCTCAGTACCAGAAGGCTGAGGCAGGAGGATCACTGTGAGTTCTAGGCAGCCTGGGCTATGTACTGAGTTTCAGGCCCAGCCTAGGCTAGAGACCCCATCTCCAAAACCAACAAAAATAAATAAATAAGTAAATAAGTAAACAGATTCAAATGATTAAATATCATTTATTTCTGCCCCCAAACTTTGGGGCACACAGGCACATATTGACATGTTTGGCAAAAGTACATAGGGTGGAAATATTTCAAAGGATTGAGGAAAGGTGTAGGATTTGAGTCATTCCATTGACTCTGTACCCACCACATCACTGGTGTGCCCACACTAGGGACACTGGGGCTAAGCAAGCGAAGGGCATCTCAGCCCTTGGGTGACAGTCAAGGCGCGAGAGACTTCATGGGTTTCAAATACACGTGGAGAGCCACTCCCTGGACCAGACTGAATATACTTTTGCCCATCAATTTGAGGAATGTGCAGCTCACTTCCTCTTTGAGCATATTGTTTGTGCAAGTTATCGAGACTAGATCTTTATCTGTCGCTGATTGTTGGAGACAGCGGAGACATTCCTCTAATGAGCTGGTCAGTTATCAACCAGAGACTCTGAGGAGCCTCTGGAATAGTCAACCCATATCTTGGGCCCGGCTATGTGGTTCACATCAGGAGCTAAGAGAGCAAACCTGGATAGCTGTTCCCACCTACAGCCCGTCTCTTAATGGAAAACAGAAGTTGCAAAACAGATCATCACGCCAACGCCAGCCACATACAAAGGGATAGAAAGGCAGTAGGGTGAAGTCGTCTGGAAGCAAAGTCAGCCCTTTGGCTGGATCTTGAAGGATGAGTAGGAGTTTGCCAGAGGCAGAGGGCACAGAAGAACCTGGAGAGCTGGGACGTGCTTGGGCAAAGGCGTGGAGTAAGAATCTGCCTTATCAGCAGTCCCTCGGCCAAGGGCAAACTCCTCCTTGGTCAATTAAAGCAGCCCTAAGCTAACATGCAATAGCTGGCCAGGCGGCTCATGGCAAACTGGGCTCTCGGATTTGAGCAATCAAGATGTCTGCGAGGGGAAATGGTTCCTTGCATTTGGCCAGGACAGGGTGTGGAAAGTTTCTCAGCTGAGGCTGCCAGTAATCCTCGTTTACAGTACATTCTGGAATGCTCGGGAATGATCCCTGCTGGGGAAATTGAATTTTCAGATTAACAGCATGAAATGGAAAGTCTGGTTGGAAACCCTTTCAAAGCGGGCTTGCCTTTGAAGAGATAACTACCCGTAGCATCTGAAAGCCATTTCTTACCTGGAGGGAGACACAGCCGAGAGAACATACTGTATGTTCAGCCTGCCATTGGGACTTTAAATGATATATGTGAGCCAGGCTTGGGGGGGGCGCCCTTGTAATCCCAGCATTAGAGCGGTAGAGGCAAGAGGGTTACTGCAAGTTCGAAGTCAGACTGGGTTACACGGTGAGACCCTATCTCAAAAACACTAATGACAATAAATAAATAACAATAATTAAAAGTCACGTTTACATTTTATCTGGAGTTTTACAGACTACGTAATATTTCAGTTCATAGATTTTTATAAATTTAAAGCTATTTCAATATTGTTGGTGATGTAAGTCGCTTCAAGTGTTTCACTACTATAGATAAAAAGAGCACTCTTGTACATAGTTCTACCTTTCATTTTCTACTAATTTCTATTTCCTGTGTATACGTGTGTTAGAAGGCACACGTGTGGCGTTGCATGTTGTGCGGGTCAGAGGACACCTTTCACAAGGTTTCCCCCTCCACTTTCCGTGCGGTTTCCGGGACTGAACTGGGATTGTGCCTGGTTCGCATGGCAAGTACTTTTCCTCTCTCAGCCATCTCCTGGCTTCCCTATACATCGCTCTCTTGCACAT
Source organism: Typhlomys cinereus (assembly GCA_023101885.1). NCBI lineage: Eukaryota > Metazoa > Chordata > Mammalia > Rodentia > Platacanthomyidae > Typhlomys > Typhlomys cinereus. The sequence continues at coordinate 896,517 of JALPQD010000516.1, read as the reverse complement.
TTGAAGAATTAATTCTTAGCAGTGGATTTATTGTGCCGATGCAGAGAAGCAAATGATTTAAAATTAATCCTATTGGCTAACCTTCCCTGCTAAAAGAACTATGCCAAGATGACTCAGGGGTTAAAACCTTTGACTCACAAGCAGCCCAGGGCTCGTGCTAGGATGGCTTCTCTCACATCCCTCTGTTTGGGGGACCGTCACCCAGGACCATGACTCAAGTCGGCTTGTAGACACAAGAACCGCCAGCCCCCACCCCCTGCGCCAAGCAGCTCTCTCTGTGGAACGTGATGTCTATCAGCACCGATCCCAGTCTGTGGCTCTGTCCCAGGATCTCCCAACTAGCCCAGGTGCACTGTCAATCCTAGACCAGGGATCCCACCCCTAGGAGGAGGAGTCTCAATGCATCAGAAAGACCCAGATGGGCATAACACATGCACTATTGAAGACGCAGACCCTCTGACCAGCAACATAAAACTCTCCCAAGCCTAACTCACCTCTTTTCCATGCCAGGAAGCCCAGCTTCATCTCTGGGACATCCTCTTCCTGCCCTATGCCCCCTGCCCTGTGTCCCCGCCCTGACCCCAGAACCACCTGCTGGAACATGCAACTCGCTTCTCTCAAGTTCCAAGCACAGCCCCATCCATACACCCACACTTCAGCTTGAGCTCCTGGGAGTGCCACTAAATGGAGTGGTGGTGTCTCTGTTGGCCTCCTTCTAGTCCGTGCATCACGTGGGCAACAGCAATCGCTTGACAAGTGATCCCATCCTGTCTTTTTCTTGAGCAAACCTGAGAAACTTCTCCCTCCTCGGGGAAAGCCGCGCTCCTTCAGAGAGCAAGAAGGCTTGACTCTACTGCGCTGCCCTCTGCTCCCGCCTGGACCCTCTCCCGTCCTGGACACCCCCCCCCACTTTCTAGAAGATGCCAAGTTTCATGCTACCAGGCTTCATCCCCAGAACTTGGCCCTTACCTGCTTGCCTCCCTGCCTACCCAAGAGCTTCCCCACCATCATGACCCCTCCTTGGAGACGTCTTTCCAGAACCCCAGGCTAGGATGTATTGCGTGTCCTGTTCTATTTCTGTCTTCCAGCCCTCACGTGCTCCCGTTTTCCCCGTGAATGCCTTTCAATCACTGTCTAACAGCTCATTCACAACCTCTCTTGCCTGCGTTACTCTAAACGACATGAGAGTCAATGATGTTCATGGCTAGATCCCAGCACCTCACAGAGCTCTTAACGCATAGTAGGTGTGCCTTAAAATCTTGGCAACGGATGAGTGACTACTATTGAGGAGCTGAGATTGCTTTTCAGCCTTTTAATGTGCTCTGATCTGGGTACTTTTTGAACACTGTAGATGAGAGCTCTTGGGGAGTTATAAGGACTTAAGAGAATCCGAATAGAACCTTCTGTCATTTCTCTGTGGGAAATGTGATTTCTTTTTGGCAAGCCCAATTCTGTGTGTTTCGTTTATTTCGAGTATGTGATAGTAGCAGTGAACACTTGTATATTTAATATTTGGTGTGGGCTGACAGAGGGGCACACAGTTCTGTGTTTTAACCTCTCCCAGCCCCCTGAGGAGCCAGAGTTTTCTCTCTATTCTACGCTCAGGGGCTGTCAGTCTCAAGAGGGTTAAGAAAATGATCCAAAGTTACACAGCAAGGGCCAACAGGGACAGAGTCCTCTGTCCTTTGCCACGAGGCCCTGAATAAGTGCAGAGTGTCTTTTGGAGCACAAAGAGGCAATGCTGAACCTGACTCCCAAAGGCGAGGTGAGAGGAGCCAAGAGAAGAAGGAAGAAGCTTCTAGAAGGAATCTTGGGCTCCCACATGTGGATCTCTGAGGGTACTGAGCTATTTGGGGGAGGGGGAAGGCAAGTACATCCCAGGCTCTGTCCTGAAAGGAGCCAAGCTGGAGAAGGAGCAAGAAAGAGCTAGGACTTTAAAAGCTTCTTGCTTTCCAAAGATACTTAAGATTTGTCTTGTCAGCAACGTGAGCCACTGGAGGCTTTTGGAGAGGGGCATTGTCTGAATTAGCGCTCTGTAGATGAGCAGGCTTTCTTCTTTTTGTTTGGAGAGAGTCACATGGAAACTGTGGCATGGGATCCTGTGGTACATTAACTAACATTCCCCCATTCAGAGACATGCTTCCGTGAGGCTGCGGAGACCAAGGATGATGTGTGTATCTCGGCTCTGCTCTGCTCTTTCCTCCTTGTTTCTGGATAAGAAGAAAGGGTCCCATGACTTTTCCAGTACAGGACATTGGACTGCTTCCCTTTGGGTGCCGGTCCAATGACGTCAGCACTAACGTGGTCCAGTGACATCAGCACTAACGTCACGTCCACGCCCAACACTGGTGCTGGAAACAGTGTTCTATTGGAAGGGGGACTAGGGGTGATTCAAAGTGTTAAATATCTGTGCCATTTCTGTAAAAGAAATGATATTGGAGCTGCCTGTGCCTTTGGGGAAAACCGACCAAGCAGGGCTGCGTAGGTTGGCTGGTTCCATGGCTTGCTCAGAATGACTGGATGGAGCATCCACAGGTCAGTTCCAATCTAGGTCCTCCGGCCCACGGGCCTGTGATCTCAGATGAGGGAAGGAGAAGCAATAGTTTCTTTTCAGTAACTTCTACCTAGAGTCTCTATTACCTTTGCTCTCAGGGTATGTGACAGACCACATTTGGGTCTGTGACCCCGTCATAGTAGCGGTCACAGGAAATCCACCTACCAGCGCACCGCAGACCTTCAGAGATCTTGAAAGGACATTTCTGTTCACCCTAGCACCATAGCTCTTATTTAAGGATTGGAAAAGAAGTGCAATTGATTGCTTCTTCCTCATCTTCCGAGTTATAAGAAGTGTGGTTTAATTGTAACGCTAGTCGCTGGAACCCTAATGGTTTATCTTTATCTTTTTAAATATTTTATTCGAAGAAGGCAGTCCTGCGTCTATCTAGCTCAACATAAAGGACCACAAGGCAGAAATGCTTGAGAATCCCTGAACCACTATGTTGAAAGACGCCAGGGTTGAGAATGGGATTCAGTTGGTAGAGTGCTTGCCTCTCATGCACAAGGGCCTGGGTTCGAGGCCAAGCACCACATAAACCTGGCTTATGGTGCATGTTTGTGATCCCTAAACAAACAAACACGCAAACAAACAAACACGCAAGCAAGGGAAAATGAGACTCAATTACTGGCTGGCTGGCCGTTCCTGAGAACCATGCAGGAAAGGCAGGTAATTCAATGCCTACATGCGTGTTCAGAGTTCCTAGTAGCAGGGTGCTGTTCGCCCAAGAATGAGAGCTGTGTGTGTAAAAACCTTGTTAGTGCTTTGGCCTCTTGAGCTACTTGGGAACATAGAATTTTTCTTCCCTGATAAAGTCAGACTTCGCATGTAAAAATATGGGACTAGCACTATGCTATCTTTATGTCAACATATAATCCACGCAGACGTCTATATCCATATGTATGCACTTCAGATCAGCAATGAATAATTTTTAGTAAATTTATATAGTAACTACTGCCAATCTTCTACTAAAAAGTTTCGTGGTCCATCGGTCTGAAATTAAATTTAACTGAACATTTTGTATCATAACTAGCAACTCTTAACACTGTCAAAATGGAGCCAGCCACTCCCACGTGTTTTATTACCCTGTTTATTGATGGGGGTCAGTGAACTGCCCAAGGGGGGGGGTCAGTGACTGCACAAGGGGTGGGGGGTCAGTGACCTGCCCAAACGCTGAGCTCCTGATTGAATGGGAAGGTGTTTTGAAAATGTCTCTTGATCACTCAATAATCACAAGTGACTATGTTTCCAACTTTGCGACCAGCAAAAGACAGAAATGTGGCTGATCCTTCCGGTGATCTGACCTCAGTGTCAGGCTTCTGGTATGAGCTGTACTCCCCTGGGGCCGGCCTCTGCGGCACAGACATGTGGTCCAAGCGAGCACTGACAGGGAGACTGGGTTCATTGGTGAGTGACCTGGATCTTACACCAAATGAAAGTACTTAGGTCCTTTGTCTGGGATAAGATTCCCTTCAGGATAATACTGGGCAGCAAAAGGAGGGAACTTCTTCCCGTGCAGGTGAATCGCCCCCTCGTTCACCCATCACTGATTTCATCCAAGCAGTCGCAATCCCAATTCTTTATTATTATTATTTAAAAAAAAAAAAAACAAGTAATCAGCACAAAACCAGAAAAACCAGCTAGGCTGAACTTGACACCTATGCTTTTGATGACGTGTTTTCTCTTTCTGTGGGATCATGATTTTAAAATAATGCATTTGATCAGTGAAAGATGTTAGAACTGATGTGTTCCTGACAATGCTCTTTGTTTAAAGGAAGTCAGTAGGAAGTATTGTAAACTTAAGCCGATGTCTAGTAAAAAAAAAAAAAAGCAACGCAGCAGGCTGTGGCCGCTTCCTGAGTCACGCAAGGCAAGAATTAAAGAAAGCCATTCCCCCCTGACTGGTCAGTGCTTGTTGAGTTCCTCTTTGTAAGCTCCAGCTAGCTTCGGCTTGAGGTTTCATTCACTAAGACACATTCATAAAGTCCTTGCTTGCCGCCAATGGTGTCCGCACCAGTAGAAGCCTTCCCTCCATCTTCTTTCTGCCATGCACTGGCAGAGAACTACTTGGAGCCGTCTCCATCTCTGCGCTTGAATTCACCCAGACCAGAAGAAATCCGTTCCCCGAAAAGAACGTCCCGGGCGGTGTGTGTTTGGGAAGTTAACGCAATCCTGCTCGCCTCATTTCCCATTCCCTCTCCCTTCCCCCCCAGACATACATTTTCCTGTTTTACCAGTCACCTCACAACAATGCATAGCCAAGCCATGCTGTGATTAAAGGGGAGAATTTGCTTATTACCCAAGTTCTTCACATGTCGGAGCAAGCCAGATCGAGGGTGGTAAACCAAAGGAAATTTCCATTTGTTCTCAGCTGTCGAGCATTCTTCGTCTATAGGAAAGTCAGCTGTCATTAAGCAATAGCGTTCGGCTGAAGCTGGTCACTCATAACAACAGACAGATGTATAATGTTTTATTTGGGTTAGCCAGCTCGCTCGCAAATAGAGGGCCTGAGAGGAAACTGTCTTTACAAGAATATTCGGCAAATGATTCCTCTGACTTATTCCGCTTGGATTCTTCGCCATGGAAAATGGAAAATAAGTCTCCGTTGAACCTGGCGTCTGTTTAGACTTGTCCTTGCTGAGTAGACAAAGGTTGATGTTCTAGGGAATGGAAAAACTAGGTTCAAAAGACTCTGCATGGAACAGTAAGGGTGTAGATATGCAAGCCACATGGAAGTGTGGAAATGGACCGTTTTTCGTCCTTATGGAATTTGAAACAACAACAATAATGGAATGGAAACATAAGGACAGGCTAAGTGTCTTACCACACAGGCAGATGGGATCCTTAAATGCTCACATTCGATGTAAAGGGTGTAAGGGAGCGGGGTGGGGCAGGCTCCTCACCAAAGGAATCCTCAGGGTAACAGACACTGAGTCGCCAAGTCACCAAGCCCCCCTTGGGAAATAGCGTTCTTAGGTTCTTAAGACACAAGTTCGTGGGAAGCACCCCCCAAAAATATCCTGCCTCATCAGCTCAGATATGAAATCTGGCACTCTGCGTCTCCAAGGGAGGCTGATCGGGGTTGGGGCGGGGGGTGAGCTATGCTTTTTATTATTATTATTATTATTTATTCAATTGTGCATGTGTACGTATGTATGTGCGTGTGTGTGTGTGTCTGTGTGTGTGTAGAACCATGGACGAATTCGGGAACCACCATGGACGCCTCCACCTCCTTCTGCCCCAGGATTCACAGGCTCCGCCCTACCAAGACCGGAAACGCAGGCCATCCCCGCTTCCGCCTGGCGTCTATATGTGGGATCTGGGATCTGAACTCAGGACCTTCCACCTGCAAGGCAGAGGCTTAACCCCTGAGCCACCTCTCCAGCCCGTGAACTATGCTTTTAAGCTTGCTCTCTGCCCTAAGCTGGTCGCTGGCTAGACAAGCTTGAAGAAATTGCTCGAACATTTGACATGAAGTGCAGTGTGCAGACCAGATAGGAAACCTCAAGAATGCTCCCTTTGGGGTTATCCAAATGTGCCCTGAGTGACCGTTATCCGCACCCCATTGGCCAGAGCAAGTCACCTGGCATCCAGATACAGGGAAGAGGCTCAGGAAAGGGTCCCTTGGGAGCAGATCCAGACATGACCAGGTTTCTCTGTGTGGCTGTCTGACGACTTGAATGTGCATTGTCCCCCGTAAATGTATGTGCTTGAAGGCCCGGTCACCAGCTTGGAGGCACCATTTAGAAAGGTAACGGAACCTTCAGGAAGGTGGAGCCTTGCAGGAAGAAGTGCATCGCTGGCGATAGGCTTTGAGGTTGGAAAGCCATCTTCTCTGGAACCTTAAGCCAAAATAATCAACCGTCACCCTTAAATTGCTCAAGCCAAAGCATCATTTTTCTCCTGGTAGCAGCAGCAGCAGCAGCAGCAGCAGCAGCAGCAGCAGCTGTGAAGGCTCCGAAACTGCAAGGCTCCTTCCTAGCAACCTAAAGCACCAGTCTGCAAATTGAGTTTCCAAGGGCCAGGGTTGGGTGGGCAAAGCTTCAAGAGTTGTTTACCACAAATCCCTTCCTGCCCAGCTTTCCTGCCTCATGCCCGCAAGTGAGATGCCCATAAGACCCTTCAGCTTTAGGTTCCAAGCAGTCCGTTCAAGGCAGACCTCATGATCTCACTAGAATGGAGCCAAGGTTCATTTTCAGATGATGCCTCTCTGAGAGAAACCGGAAGCAATTCTCAACTGACAACCTCACCCGATGGGCCTGCAGAACTCTTGTGTTTGCTTTGTTGGTGTGAACTTGTATCTCTGGGAGTGTTTTCTGGATAACTGAAAATTCCATATGGCATCATTGTCTCTTCCACCCACGGGCTTTCTTCTCCTTCCACGCCACAGACTCACTCTTAGGCCCTTGTTCATTTTCTCTATCTTCTCTGTAACTCATTAAGCAGAGAACCATGCAGCCAGGAGTGGCATGAATCACCGTCACGTTTCATTGAGCTGACACGTCACTGATCTCTCAACACAGGAAGTAGAAATGCATTCCCCCACCCCCTGCTCCAAAGAGACAGAAGGTTCTTTTATGCACAGGTCCAGCACAGAGGTGTTGGGTAGACTGGTCCGTTACCTGATCATGCTTCTCCACCAGAGTCTGCCGCTCCATCTGCAAGGGTCTGAGCTTGATATCCAGGTCACTGGCACAAGGGAGGCCAACTTTGCAGACACACCACTGTGTGTGCCCCAAGCTGCCCGCGTGCTCAGACGAAGAACCCAGAGCAGTCACTGCTTTGAAGCGCAGGAGGGTATCTGGCACATTGCCGCAGGCAAAGGGCCCCATGCGTGTGCTTGTGGGAGCAGCCACCAGGTTCAAGGTAGGACAAGCCTCACTGCTTTTATTTTCAATTAATTTTAAACTCTGAGCTCCGTGAACCCCAAACAGGTTCTTGTTAAGCCTTTTTTCCCCCTACTTAATAGTTAAGCCTCTGTTTGCTTAACATGAAATTTAATCTAGGTACTTTGGGTTTATAGATTATCAAACAAAAAATCAAAATGATATGCCCAAGAAAGTTTGCCAAGTAACTTTTTTTACAAATAGGAAGTTACGTTTTCACCAGAGTTTACGAGTCAGATCCTCATAACAGCTACCATTAGCTTCTGATTTCATTGTGTCACAACTCCACAGCTGACACCCCTGAGAGAACGTGGGAGACCTGGCTGAGATGGCCATTTGGGGAGACTCTGCCTTTCCACTTTCTTCTTTTTTTTTAATTTTTTTATTATTTATTCAATTGTGTGTGTATGTGTGTGTGCGCATGTGTACGTGTGTGTACGTGTGTGTGTGTGTGCGCGCGCGCATGTGTGTGTAGAACCACGGACGAACTCGGGAACCACCATGGACCACCTCCACCTCCTTGTTTACTCTGCCCCGGGATTCACAGGCTCCGCCCTACCAGGACCAGAAACACAGGCCGCCCCTGCTTCCGCCTGGCGTCTATACGTGGGGTCTAGGATCCGAACTCAGGACCTTCTGCCTGCAAGGCAGAGACTTAACCCTTGAGCCACCTCTCCAGTCCCTCCACTTTCTTCTGTAAAGGAAAAGCTGTAGCTTTTTTTTTTCCTGCCAGAGTACCTATTCTAGTTTGTCTTCCATGACACACAAAATGAAATCTCAGGATTAGAAAATAGAATGACTCAACAGAATTCTGTTTGTAGAAAGGCACAATAGCGTGCTAATTAAGAAAGGTAAAAATCATTTTTAAATGGATTTATTTTTCTTAAGAGAGCATCCAAGTAACAGATGGAAAATCCTTTTTTTATTTTGGGAATAAAGGACATCATGCAAACAGGAGTGGGTGGCAAAAATGATGGGGGGGGAAACTATCTCTCTGTACTTCATTTTAGCTAGAACCATTCAGATTCCATTGATGTATTCAGTTCACCTGAACTGTCAATCACATATTCACATAAGACAAAATAATATTAACTAGAATTACTTATATTATATGAATGGGCAATATAATGCATATTTCACATACGTGATGCCACATTTGTGTCAATAGAAAGTGATGATAAATAATGACTTTATATTCTACAAGCTATGATTCATATGACACACATATAAAAAATGTAAATATTATGTCACAGTTTCAAGTAGGATTTCCATATAGTTCTACTTAAAAACTTCATTCCAGAGAACAGTGGGACACCTCACAAGCTAAAAGTGCTTGTGCACAGCCTTGGTAACCTGCGTTCGACTCCCAGAGTCTACATGGAAGGAAAGAACCGACTTCCAAGATTCTCCTCTGACTTCTACACATGCACTGTAACAGGACGTGTCCTCTTCCCAAAATAAATCATCAAGGAAACAAACAAACAAATACCCAAGCTGGGTAGATGGATTAGTGCTTAAAGTGCTTAGGGGAGCGAACCAAAGGGCCAGAAGTTCAGATGCCCAGATCTTACACAAACTACTGGGTGGGTTTAGTGACCCACCTAAACCCCAACTTTGGAAGGAGGAGATTGGGAATTCTCAGAACGAGATGGTTAGCCAGACCAGCCTAATTAGAAAGCTTTGGGTTTGATTAGAGACCCTGTCTCAAAAGAATAAGGTGGACGAACAATTGAGGATGATTGCTAATATCAACCTTGCACCTCCACATACGCGGACCCACATGCATTCACACACGTGAACAACCATGCATCCCTCTCCAAATACATATACATACACACACAAATGGGAAGATTTAAATAAGAACCCTCGTCCCAGGCTCTGGGTCGCTGGGAAGGACGTTCACACCAGGACAGTGGAGCGGGCTTCTTGGGGACATGAACTGGGATGTATCAGGAGGGGGAGGAGCTTCCTCAAGGGGGCACTGTGCAGCCCAGTGTGCGGTTCTAATGGACACGAAGCAGCAGCACAGTCTCTGGGGACCATATTCAGACAGGAGTGCTCCTGCAGCAAAATCTCTGGAGACCATGTCAGACATATGCTCTCCTGGGCCCAGAGTCTCCCAGGTGCTTCCAACACCTTCTACCCTCAAGCCCTTCGGTCCTTCATGGAAGGTGCGGCTCAAGAGACGTAAGGCACCAGCCTTGAGTGCTTGAATAAGTCACTTCTCCATTATCAGCTCTGTGCCTTGGGGATAAATGATTGATAGACAGATGATAGTTATATAGACAGATGATTGATAAATAGCAGATAGATGATACAGATACATATATGGTAGATATATAGATAGATGAGAGATAGGTGGATGCTACATAGCTAGATGACAAAGAAAAAAAGGCAGAAAAAGTCCATAGATTAAAGACAAATAGGTGATAGATTATCAGATGATAGATACATAGAAAGATAGCTTATAAGTAGTGTAGACCAATGGTAGATGACATGTAGACAGAACCTTACCAAGTTGTTAGGTAGATGATATAGAGGCAATGCATAAATAATAGGTGATGAAAATAGATAATAGGCAGTAGGAGAATAGATGACAGATAACAGATTGAGAAATGATTGATAATCTGTTGACAAATCATGTATACATATATATTTCATGTATGACATATATACATATAGGATATATATATCATATGCATAAATATGATAAGTATATGTATGATATATATAGGAGGGAAGAAGAAGAGGAGGAGGAGGAGGCGGAAGAGGAAGGGGATTTCAGAGGCGCATGAGAGCTCCTCTTGGTTTACACAGGTCACAGGCTCACAGGGAAGACTGGCTTGCTTGGGAGGCCTTTGCCTTTCCTTCCTCCCTCCCCCACCTGGCCCACTGCCAAGTGAGAGCGCGGGCATCCCCAGCCCGGGTCCCCTCCTCGCGGGCTGCTGGCTGCGGATGCTTCGGGCAGCTTCCTTGCCGTGGGCTCTCGGACAGGACAGTGCATTCCCACAGGCGGTGGAGCTATTCTGACTCTTCCCCTCTCCAGCCGGCTGTTTACTTCCTCTGCGCTTCCCCTTCCTGAGGCCTGTGTGGGGGTGGGCGGCCGGCTCCCCAGCTCCTTCGGCCAAGGCTCCCTCCAGGGGCTGGCTTCCCAGCGAGAGGGCCGGTGGCAACAGTTTCGTTCCTGAAACTTAGTGGGGATTTGTTGCATTCCTGGGCCCCTTGCCAGATGGCTAAGGCGCGGCAGGTAAATGCCACGGGCGTGGCCTTGACGGGTCCTGGGGGGGCAGCTTGGCTGGGTTTCTTGAACCCACCCGTGAGCAGCACGTGTCTCTCTTTCAGGCAGTAGCAGCCTCGTCCCGTGGTAGCCAGGTGGGTGACGGGGAGCGAGGACCTGCCACCTGCCCTGCAGAAGATTCCTGACCCACCAGGCGAGTGAACAGGTAGTGCAGGGCTCGGAGGGCAGAGGAGGGAGGGTGGTCCTGGCACACATGTCCCTTGATGCTCACTTTCCCATAGAGAGACTCTGAACCCACCCCATACAGAGGTCACAGGCCGTGGTCTATGACGGGACCCCCAAACCCTGATTAGTAGGCCAGTTATCGATATCCCTGGCCTGCGGTCAGCAAGCGCCGCTGAGCAGAAAGAAGAAAGCCCGCGGCTCATCCCAAGCCAAGTCCACTCTCCAGTGCAGGGGTGGGGGTAATGCAGAAGGCTGTGGTACTGCCTTCCTAGAAACAGGGCCAGTTCCCAGAACCCGGGGGCTGAGCCCTGAGCCTCAATCCTGTCCCCAGGGTGGTCATATTTCACTTGTGCTGGAAGACTTAAGCCCCTGTTTGGATTTCACTGGATCCTGAACATGTGTGTCGGCCAGTGGCTCCCTCTTGCTTTTGTCTTTCTAAAGACACGGAGTCCCTCGCGTGTAAGCTGAACCTACCTTTGGCAAACCTCCCATCCCAGCTGTCTGTGCATTCAGGCATGCGGGCATGGCCTGTGCTGTCCTAGCCCAATTGGGACAGCCCCCACGCTTGCTGTACGGAGAAGTGTGGTCAGAGGGGCAGGGAGGGAGGGCCCAGGCCCGCTGCCACTGCGTGTGATATCCTGTCCTTGGCTTCCAAACGGATCCAGGGAAAAGTGGCATAAGCTTCAAGAAGTGCTGAATAATTTCATGACCCTTACAGTGAAAGTGTAAAAGTGGCTTCCTAAGAAAATGATCAAAGAAAAGGTTCTTTCAACAGCATGCCCTTCGCACAGGTCCCTGGCATCCTGAAATGGTGCCCGTCTCTGGGAGTATCCTCTCTCCCCACACACTTCCTTCAAACACGTGCTGGATTTGTTTCAAAACTTTTATTGAGCAAATGCTCCTTGGGCAGAAACGATTATTGCTTTATCAGAAACCATGCAGTAGGCATTGGTTCCTTTTCAAAAGGGGATTTTTTTTTACCCCTAATTCTCAAAACATCAGTGAGGTGGTGGGGGGCGGGAAGTGTGTCAAGCAGGTAAAGTTCCTCTGTAATCGCTCCCATTGTGTGTTTCAAGGAACATGGGGGTGGGGAGAATTCATCTCGGGCACCAGGCAGAGCTATAAGATGCCTGGAGCCTCGCAGCTTAGTGATTCCTGGCGGGTGGCTATCCAGTGGAGGACTGCCAGGGGCTGAAGCTGGGGGCTCAGCCTGCTTGCCTCAAGGTAGGTCTCTTTCCCTACTATGTTAGATGCCTACGCTTATTTAGTCTCTACTTTGCTGCTGAAATAGACCTCTCTGGCCAATTCCACTTAGATGTAAAGGCAACAGGAGGAGATTTTTTTTTTTGTGCCTAAGGAACACACCTAAAAGGACAATTTTTTTTTTCCTAAGAAAAATCAGCACATTGATCGAACCACTGGAAAATTTTAATTGTTTGCTATTGGTAGGGCTTTGGTTGCCTGGTGATTGTGTTCCCCTACATGCCATTAAGGACTAAGACAAGTCATAGATCACAGGTTCCACCTTAGTCACTGGATTTGGGGGACAAATGACTGTAACCAAAGACTGTAACACAACAGGTAGGTCTGACGTACCGGGGCTGCTTTGGTTTTTAAGACGTGCATTGATATCTCCATTGCTGTAGGAAAAACTTTAATGTTATAGGTGGCAGGTCTTATGAATATCAATTCTGGACCTGGTCAAGTCATTTTTCAAAATTCCTATCATGGGAAATCATGATACAAGTAAGTATTCAGTGTTCTGTGAGATCCACCCAAGATCATGTGTCAGCGCACAGGAAAGCCCAGCTTCGTTGTTACTATAAGACCATGTTCAGGCATTTCTTTAACCATAGCAGAGCCCTGAGCAATGAGAGTTATTCTCATTTTAAAGATGAATGTGAAATAGCTTGTCCCAGGTCACATATTCCATCCCTAATTCACACTCACTAAAAGCTGAAGTCTGCATTTCTTACGCAGCTCTGTTGGCATCAGCTAGACTACCCTGCATGATTCCACTTTCTGGCTCAGACCCACCCTCACATCCATTACCTTGACTTCCATGTCTGTGGACCCAAACAACTTTGAAGTTGATGGGGGAGGGGTTGTACCTCTGTAGAATACGACAAAATGAGCCTAACAACGATTTACCTACCATTACATTGCTTTATCTAGAATACATTGCTTCGTGAGGCTATGGAATGGGCTGTCTTTACAATGAAAGAATAAAAATGACTTTCCGAGAAGAAAACATCCTTTCAATGACACACCATTCTCAAGAAATCAGGAAAACTACAATGATTGAAAGGATTATGACATTCTGAGCACAGATAGCCTACACCCCTCCCAACACTTCTGACTAGAGGTGTTTTAAGGACTGTAGCACAGGCTGTCTGCAAATACTTGGTCATGTTCTAAAAGAGAACTGAGCAGCTGTGGATTTGGGTATCCACAGGGGGTCTTGAACCACAAGGTCCTTGGCTAAATACTCAGGGACACTGCACTTCCCATGATAATAGAATCATCGCACACAGTAGAAAGGTATGGTCAAAAAAGTAACAAAAGGATTTTGCTCTAACCTTTCCTCTTTGCAAACATGACCGCAAGAAACATCTTTCTCTGTCATTTCCTCAGGCGATCCACAGACGATGGACACCCTTCGTATCGGCATGTCCGGCGCTCCCCTGGCGAGGCACGCTGCGGGCGCTGGACTCAAGACCTGCAGGCCTCGGGTCATGTCCAAGAGCGGACACAGCAATGTGAGAATCGACAAAGTGGACGGCATTTACCTGCTCTACCTGCAGGACTTGTGGACCACGGTGATTGACATGAAGTGGAGATACAAACTCACCCTCTTTGCGGCCACCTTCGCGATGACCTGGTTCCTGTTTGGAGTGGTCTACTACACCATCGCGTTCCTTCACGGCGACCTGGAAGAACCCCGGGAGGCCAACGCGAACCACACGCCCTGCATCATGAAGGTGGACTCGCTCACGGGAGCCTTCCTCTTCTCCCTGGAATCTCAGACCACCATCGGCTACGGGGCCCGCTTCATCACCGAGGAGTGCCCTCATGCCATTTTCCTGTTGGTGGCCCAGCTGGTCATCACCACCCTGATTGAAATCTTCATCACCGGGACGTTCCTGGCCAAAATCGCCAGGCCCAAGAAGCGAGCTGAGACCATCAAGTTCAGCCACTGCGCGGTCATCACCAAGCAGAATGGGAAGCTGTGCCTGGTGATCCAAGTTGCCAACATGAGGAAGAGCCTTTTGATCCAGTGCCAGCTGTCGGGCAAGCTGCTCCAGACCTACGTGACCAAGGAAGGGGAGCGGATCCTGCTCAACCAAGCCACCGTCAAGTTCCACGTGGACTCCTCCTCCGAGAGTCCCTTCCTCATCTTGCCCATGACCTTCTACCACGTGCTGGACGAGACCAGCCCGCTGAGGGGTCTCACACCCCAGAACCTCAAGGAGAAGGAATTCGAACTCGTCGTGCTCCTCAACGCCACCGTGGAATCCACCAGCGCCGTCTGCCAGAGCCGGACGTCTTACATCCCGGAGGAGATCTACTGGGGCTTCGAGTTTGTGCCCGTGGTCTCCCTCTCGAAAAATGGCAAATATGTGGCTGACTTCAGTCAGTTCGAGCAGATCCGGAAGAGTCCGGATTGTACCTTTTACTGCGCGGATGCTGAGAAGCAAAAGCTGGAAGAGCAGTACCGGCAAGAAGACCAGAGGGACCGCGAGCTGAGGAGTCTCTTGCTACAGCAGAGCAACGTCTGACCCTCCGGAGCGTTCCCAGCCGTGTCCACGATGGGACACCCCTCAAACGCAAAGGCTGCTGGGAAAACGGAACACGGACGCCCTCTACCAAACCATATGGTTGGACACCACCATCTTTCCATCTTATTTACCGTGCCTTGCCAAGAGATGGGTGATGGGGAGGTTGTTGTGTTGAGTGGACACTGTAGCAATAGCGCATATGATGACAGGAAATGCTTCTCTCTACTCGGACATTGCCTGTAATGTGAGCTATTTATTTATCCAGTTAGCAAAGGCCAAGGACTAAGCTGTGCTTGGCGTTCACTGGTCCGTGGCTTTAAGACGTACTCGCTTGGTTCAAATAGATAAGTTGTTGCTATAAGTAACTGGGTCTGGTAATGCCCGAATGGGTGGCCCAGGGGAACGCTAACTTACAATATAGTCATTGTATTTTTACCTTTCTCCGTAGACTGAATTGTATGAAATGGGTCAAGTCAGGAACCAACTGTTCTGAAACATCCCACATGCTGATACTATTGATCCCATTTCTTGTGTGTAGGGGCACGTGATGGCCCCCTTTCCTTCAAAGTGTGCTTTACACACCAGCCACGCAGCTCTGCGTGGGAATCTGTTAGCAACGCAGTGTGCAGGTTTTAGTGAAACTCAACAAAAATGGTTAGATTATAGCAAGAGCGGTGGAGTTTGAAAAGCTCTGCTCCTGACAGCCGTTTCCAAAGTCTCTTTCTGGACCCATGTGGGCAACTGGCTTTGTGGCCCCGTGTCCACATGACCTCCAGACCTGTCCTCTTTGGAATCGATGAGCAGTTGCATCCCCTGGCCCCTTCTGTGCTTGCCTAAGATCACCATGCAGAGCCCACAGAGACACTGCACGAAACAACTCACTGACACTCAAGAGAAAACAGTTTTGAAAGTATTGTCTCATCATGCAAAGGACACGGCTGGATGCTCACAGTAACCTCAAGGGTTAGCATTACTCACAAAACATAGCCTGCCGTGCGTCACAACACAGGAAGTCTGCCCCAGACAGTGAAGAGTATAAGGCAGGGAGGGGGTGTGGGGAAGAGGAGCCGAGGGTAACATCACAGCGTGGAGAATAATACCCTCACTGTTCAAATGCACTTCATACAACGCAGTGTAACGAGCTAACATTTTGCCTATGGCACAACAGAGAAACCTCGCA
>JALPQD010000516.1:820655-878155 GCA_023101885.1 Typhlomys cinereus | reverse complement strand
GGCCCTACTAAGTGCTTTGCACAGTATTTTCAGCAATGCTGATTTGAATGTGATTCAGATCAGGAGTCTTGCCCAGTCATGTCGCACATAAATATGACACAGTGTAAGTTTCAAAGGTAATTTAGGATGCATTTAGCATATTAGGTCCAGCCAGATTTGGAAGATTTAGCATTATACACAAAACAGCATATGTCTTAAAACCAAAACATGGCTGGTGTGTGTGACAACACAAGTCTCTCATCCTAGTACGTGGGAGGTAGAGCAGGAGGACCAAGAGTTCAAGGCCAGCCTTAGCTACAGGGTGATGTCAAGGCCAGCCAATGCTATATGACATGCTATCTTAAGGAAATAAAACACAGGGTCTGGGGAGGTAGATCATTGGCTAAGTATTTGCTGAACAAGTGTGAGGTCTTAGTTTGCACTCCCGGCACCCACATAAAGCCTGCAGAGTAGCAGAGACCTGTAATCCAAATACTCCCCTAGGGAAAGGAGAGGTAGACACAGACAAATCAACCCAAGTTTGAAGTCAGTCAGCCTGGTACATACAGCGGGAAGATCAAAGAGATGCTGCCTTAATACAAGGTGGAAGGTGAGGACCAACGCCCAAGACCATCCTCTGATTTCTACATGTGCACCACAGCCTATGTGTGTATGCACACATACACACACACACACACACACACACACACACACACACACACAGAGATATATATGCTTGCAGGTTACACTATTCATGTGAGATGAGTAGATTTTTTTAAAAGTACAGGTATAAGTCAATAAATCCTATCATAGCACAATATTCACTCAGTAGTTGTAAAGTTGTGATTAGCTTGAAACTGACTGTTTTCAGGACACGGTTAACTATTATGACTTCGCACCCAATTTCCTCATGTTGATATGCTAACAAAATACTCTGGCAGCATAACTACTTGATTATACCTTAACCCTCTGCTGATTAAAACAGATTCAAGCCAAATATCCAATTAAGGAGTCATCAAACTTAGAAAGTATTTGACCCAATGAAAGTTCCTGCATTTTGCAATAAATCATTAGTGGTTTGAATATGAAAAAGGCTCATGTGTCTGAGCGCTTGATCCTCAGTTGGCGGTGTGGACTGGGAAAATTATGGGACTTCAGCTTAGATAGGAAGCATCTCGTTGGGGGGGGCGCAGGCCTCGATACTCGATGGCCTGGCTCCACTTCCTGCCCCTCGCTGGGCTTCCGGAACGTGCTTGTGATGCGAGAAGCAGTGTCCTGATTCTGCCAACGTGGCTTCCCTACCATACTGGAATCTATCTCCTCAGAACTTTCAAAGCAATAATAAATCCTTTCTCCCTTGAGTTGCTTGTTTCAGAGCATGCTGTCATGACACCTGAAGAGTACCCAGAACCATATTCAATGCTCGATTTCTCATTGAGACCATTCAATAATGTGCTTCATTTGGCAGAAGCTACAAGCCACATCTTCTCTCAGTAGGGACATGGTACCTCGGCCCCCAACGGCCCCGGAAAGCAAAGACCGATACTCACACCAGCCTGGACACTACTGCCTTGGAATTACAGACAGAAGACAATCACTGATTCTCTCTTCTGTCCATTCATGGGGAAATGAACAGGACACTTTTCAGATCCTAAAAGAAATGGATAATGGTCAGAAATATTTAGATCGATGCATACATCTATTTTGTTTGCTATTTATTTAGATTATGTGTCTAATCAACAACTGGCTCTGTGTGATTTTGATATTGGCAAAGTGTTAATTGAGATACAGTTTTTAAGCGTCCTGTCTGTTCCGATAGATGGAGAGATACTTCTGCCCTAGAATAAGTCTCTGTGGCTTAGATCCTTGCAACATCTGGAAGGAGAGAAAGGCCGAGTAGAAAGGCAAGGAAAAGGCAAAGAGAGGCAGAGGGGAAAGGGAGGGAAGGCCTAGGTGTTGGCAAAGCAGGTTCTCTGGAGATGAAGGTTCTCGGATGAAGATACGGCTTTTGATTCTAAAAGCTGCAGGTGTTGAGGGTCGACATTTGAGCAGTGGTGGGCTGGAGACGCCACTGCCCACAGATTTCTTTCCTGGTGACCTTCTTGTTGTCTGTTACAAGTTTGAAGCGAACTCGTCTAGCTTATCCCAGCTTTCCTGGGTGAGAGCTTTCCTTTTTAATTTAGCTATTCCATTCAAGTCTTGCTTCCGACATTCGGGACTGAGCACTCGGAATCCACCAGTCAGTTCTTTGCCTCTGGGGAAGTCCAGTGTGTGTGGAACGCTCTTCTGCTGGGAAGACTTGGCCTTGACAGTCTGAAGCGTCCCAGTTTGCTTCTGAAGCTGAACATCACGTATTTCTCCCTGTCGTGGTTATTACCTTCCCTTTCACCAGAGCGACTCACCCACCCATCTTGGGCTTGTCGACGATGACGATGAATTTCCTGCTCTTAGAATGACTGGATCTTCTGAGCAGCTCCAAAGTCTCCACATTAGAATCTGCAGTGGGATTCTAGGACTATAGCCTCGGTGGGATCTTTTCTAAAAATTATGAGAGAGAGAGAGAGAGAGAGAGAGAGAGAGAGAGAGAGATCAGAGAATAACTTCCATGAATCAATTTTCTCCTTCCACTATGTGGGCTTCCAGGAATTGAACTCGGGTCCTACAAGCAGGTATCTTACCTTCTGGGCATCTCACATCCCTTTACCCTAGTAATATGAAAGAATTAAAAGACTTACTACCTCCCCACCCCAGGTGTTAGTATTGTCTAATCCTTTCCATTTACCTCTGTTCTGTTGATTTTTTTTTTTAGAGATAATCAGAAGCATCTCCTCTGACTTGGTGGTCAGAAAGGGCTGAGAGAAGTTAAGACACTCAAGCTGAAGGACTAGATTTCCGCACCAGAAAGTACTTCAGGGCAGAGTGACTATTTGGCGCTGCGCTACAGCAAGACGCTGTTGTAGCAGCCTGGACTCCCAGGGGAGGCAATTTTCCTAGCTTTGGAAGAAACACCAATGGCTGGAGTCCAACTTCTTTCTAGAATTTTTCCACTACATCCTTCATGGAAAAAGGAACGTGCAGCTAAAACCACGCTTGGCCATTTCCTCTTGCCATTCACAATCCTTTCCCGACGCGGGCTTGTCTGCTGTGTTCATTTGGTTGTTTCCCTACATCACCACTCACGCTACCAGGACGGATCATTTGATGGGTCGGAATAGCAATCAGTCCAAAGTAGAGATCATAGACATGTAGTTTTCCAAAAGTTCATGTATCAGCATGCCTCCATGGTTGCTGATAAAGTCATGGCAGAGGAGCTTAAGGGAACAAGGGGTTTATCCGCTGTACTGATTCCTGGTTACAGGTCTTAGTCCAGCTAGCAGGAGAGCTAGCTCACACCAGCAATGGAGGTCGAGGGAACTGGGCTCATACAATATTCACATAATGGTGATCTTTACTTGCCAGACAAGCATGTCTGGCTAAGTATACAGCAGGATGCCCCCTTTCTCAAACAATTTCCTCCATCTTATTCACCGACTCAGGGACTAGTTTTGTCCACCATGGGCTGGGCCTTCCCCATGCAGTAAACAATCTCCTGCAGGTTCACTGTGGGATTAACTCAACTATTAATTCTCTACAAATGTGTCCAGAGCTCAAACTTTCAACCGTCAAGTTGACACCTGTATCTAACTATGATGATCACAACAGGGCTTTCTGCTTCTTCAATGCTATATAGAGGGAGTTATTAAAAACAGAACCGGAGAAAACAGCTGCTTAAGGGCTGGTAGTTAATTCCTCATAAAATCACAAGAATAGTGAGTTGGCGAACATAACTGATGCATGCGTGCCAGCCACAGAGAGGCCAGGGTTTGGATCCTCAGGGCTGCCGCGTTGCCAGAGGAATGCCATAGGATGCCACATAGAGTCGGGTGTGCCAGCTGTACTGGGCACACAGGACGTACTCTGTATCGAGTCATTTTGCCCTGTGTCTTCTGTCCACACTTGGTCAAGACACCCTGTGAGTCTTGTTCAGTAATTTTTTCCCTCTATCACAGAACTCTCTAAGCAACCTTAAAGCTCTTCAGATTTTACTAAGTGTCCCAATGTAGAAAAATGTAAAAAGCAAATGAACATATGCCTCTTTACCTGGAGGCTGCGCTATTAATAGCAATAGACGAGAAGGGGAATTTCCAAAAATACTATTTCCTGGTTTGCTTGATTAGCAAGAGTGTATTTCAGTGGGACTGTGAGGCTGAGGAATACAAAGGCATGTATCTAATTTCCCAGCCGGGGCCTAAGGATCTGATGTCCCTATAGCCAGGAGGACATGACTGGGGCGCATGGTCAAGGGCTATGGCCAGGGAAGAACTACTCTAACTCAGCAAGCTCCACGCTGCCTGGAAAAGTCAGGCCCCAGGCTGCACTGTCACATACTTTTAGAACGTGGGAGAAGGCTGGACCTGAGTTTGAGCCCTAAAATTCTTGTAAATAAAAAAATAAGACAAAGACAGGAGCTGAGGTGGGCAAGTCATGCCAGTGTGGAGAAGGCAGAGGCGGGAGGACCCCTGGACTTGCCCACCATCCAAACTAGTCCGCTCGACAAGTCAGGGGATGGGGCTGGAGAGGTGGCTCTGAGGTTAAGCCTCCGTCTCACAAGCAGGAGGACCTGAGTTCAGATCCCAAATCCCATGCAAACATTCTGGGCAGAAGAGGCTGGAGCCTGCATTTCTGGCTCTGGAAGGTGAAGCGAAAAGGAGGTAGAGCCATCCAGGATGGCTCCTGAGGCCACTCTTGGGCCTCCACGGGCACACACACAGTGCCCTCTGGTACAGTTGCACACACACACTCACATATGCACACACATACACACGCATGCAAACAAAAGGCTAGAACATGATTAAGGAAGACATCAAACATTGACCTCACACATGTATTCACAAACATACACACACTCGTGCAGTAACTAATTTAACTATACAAGTAAGTGGAAGGTAGAACCCCCCAAAATTAGAGTCTGAGGGAACCGTTACAGTTGACGACAAGGTTAAAGTCACTCGGGATGCGCTTTGAGCTAAGCTTATTATGACAAAGGCAGTCACGACAAGCCTTAACATCACAGGAGAGGGAAGGACTTCGAAAGGGTAACAGGAGGCCGCACAAAGGAAATAATATCTCCCTTCACTGCCTCTGACTCCGTCTTTCATCTGCTGTCACATCTTCGGAGCGAGGACGTTGCATGGAAGCCATGATGGGAAGCATGACTGTATCGGCGGCTTGTTTTTACAAAAACAAACCTCCAGATGGCAAAAGGAAGTTGTGTGAGTGGCCGGCGGAGGATGAGGGAGCAGCGGGAGAGGAAGGCAGGATGGGAGCCAGCCCGAGCTATTTTTGAGTCATTATTTCCGGAGGGTGTCGTGGAATCAGGAGTTACACGCGGAAGGCTTTGGGAAACAGAATTTCCATTGCAGGACACAGGACGAGTCAACGCTTCATGAAATCCATGCAAAGGAAATCCAATGCCAGGCAGCGCACAGGTACCAACGCCTGCCATCCTCCTGGGATGACTCCGTATGGACTCACTCCTGATTTCCGCACTGTACCCCGAAACACTTTTCTTTCTCAAGGCCGGACTGCTGTTTGGTGCATGCTGGTTACCCATCGTGGTTGTGTCTATTTACCATTACTGTATGGCCATGTAAAGAATGGATAATTTCAAATATGTTCTCCAATGTTCGGTAAGGTCATACTTCTGTTTGTCAAATGCATGCTTAATCTCCCGTGTCTACACACACACATGCACACACACCAGCCTCGCTGCATGGAATCACTGTAGCCTTGGTGGTTCCAGCACAACGACCTGGCTTGTTAAACCATTTCCCTGTCGTTCATCAGGATGACGAAGGCGCGGTACCGAAGCTGTCTGTAATGGAGATCTACTTGTGTCTTCAGAAATCTCTGGGATAAGCTCACTTGGCACAACCTTTCCAGTCACAGTAACCACAATAAGTGGGAATGACTAGCTACTACAGTCTTGTCTAGAGTGGGACTTTGGTTGTTGGCCGTGGTGCCAGTGTGTGTTTGTGTGTGCTAGTGTGTGTGCCTATGTGTGCACACATGTGTGTGAGATCTTGAACATGCGTAGACAGTGTTTCCACCAGGAAGCGTCCCCTGGTCCTACTTAGTTTTCACTTAGTTATATCCGGGCCTGTGTGTGACGTGGCATGGCTGTGGAGGGCAGAGAACAACTCTGTGGAATTGCTTCTTTCGCTGTGGCTCTGGGGATCGAAGTCAGGTGACGACCTACTGAGTCATTAATGGCACAGCAGAATGGAGTGTGGGGGGACAGCTTGAGGACAGAAGCTGAATGTCTTCTGAAGCCTCCTGTGCCCGCAGGGCTTGGTATTCAGGATCTGAGTTCATTGGTGGAGGATCCAGACCGTGGAGATGGAATCAAGAGTGCGCACGGGGGCTGGCGAGATGTCAGTGGGTGCAGTGTTTGCTTCCATGAGGACCTGAATTCTGAACCCAGGACTCACGTGAAGCGAGGCATGGAACTGCGGCTGTAAGCCTAGTGTTGCCGTGTCAGAGACAGAAGGATTAGCAAGGGGCAGCTCCAGATTCAGGGAGGGACGTTGTCTCAAAAAACGACAGTGGAGAGCGGTTGAGGAAGGCGCTCGGCATCAACTGCATGCACACGCACATGCCTGCCAACTCATGCACACATACACTACGTCACCATACACACATGTGCACACATGTACGCCTACAAATATCCGTACATGTGCACTGACATGGTTTGAAATGCAAGGTGCTTCCCACAGATTCATGTGTTTGAAGCTTTAGTTGTTTGAGAAGATCATGGCACCTTTAAGAGATGGAGCCTTGTTGGAGAAAGGCAGCCATGGGGATGGGCCTTGAGGTGGTCAGCTCCTTCCTACTTCCAAGAGAGGTCTGCTTTTGCAGCTCTCCATCTCCTTGATGGATGTGACTTAGGCTGCCTCCAGCGTCTGCCAGCCAGCCATGCTTTTCCCACCATAATGAACTATATCTCTCCTCTAAACTGTAGATTGGACAAATCTCCCTTTTCTCCCTTAAGTTGCTTGACTTTGAGTAGTGTCTCACAGCAACACAGAGAGTAACATATTCATGCACTCAAGCACATAAATCACACATGCATGTACACACATATACCACACTCACACCACACACACATATATATACATGAGCATATATTCATATACACACACCATACATATAAACCACACTTCAATGCACACACATATACACTACACATATACTTATATTTATGTGATATGCACATTACATATGCATTATGCATGCACACACATGTCCATGCATATGCACATGTACACACACACGCACACATATGTACCATACACAGATATATTCACACATACACCATACACATGTGCATTATGTGCTCATGTGTGTCCATGTATTCACACATACACCACCATGCATATGTATACGGATATGCATATATATACAAATATACCCATATATTCATATATACATAAATTCACCATATATGCATCACACACATGTCATGTACATATATACATACATATACCAAACTCACGTTCACACACAGCGGTGTGCACACACATATACCACACGTATGTACACTGATATATACCATATACACACAGATACCACATATATGTATATATGTATCCAGTAAACGTGCACATACATGCACATGTACAGCACACATGTACACACATATACCACACACATACACTGTAAACACACATACACATAAAAAGTAGTACACATGAGTATAAATGTCACTCGCCAGGATCACAATAGAATGCACAACCCTGGTGCTCTCCTAAGGAGAGACAAGCACTTAGCTAGAGGGCAGACATGAGGTGACCAGAGTTTTATTCCCCCAGGGAAAGAGAAAGGTTATGGCGACCAACGGTGTGGGCCTAGTTTGATGAAAACATCACTTATGATTGCATCCTATCTCACCCGAACAGGCATGCGTGGTTAGTCAGGATCACTTATGACTGCATTGTGTCTCACACAGACAGACAGACGTGGTTAGCTAGGACCTCGTTTTGCAGAAGAGACTGAGCTCAGAGAAACAGAACAATTTGTCCAGCGCCGAGCATCTGCAAGCAACAAGCCACGACGGATCCTTCCCCAGCGACAGTGTGTTCTGCCCCATGGAGACCTTGTCGGGACACACCTGAAGCAACCTGGCTACTAAGATAAAGCAACATTTGCTTGGTACCTGAGTGTTTGAGCTAAAACGCCATGGTGCAACTGCTAGGCCACCACAAGCCTGACCCAGGGAGGGTTGGTTTGAGACTGGGGGACAGACATGCGAATACTGAGAGATTTTATAGGGTGCTGTCACATGGGGGGGGAGTAAGTGCGCTTCCAATGCATGCTTCTGCTGAGCCACAGGAAAATATGACAGAAAAAAACACAGAAGTAATAACAACAGAAATTATCCTCATTTGGTGAAAATAATTCACCAATTCCTGAAGCTCAGAGGGTCCTAGGTGGGATATGTCTTCACAGAGCCACACTTAGAAAAATCCAAGTCAGGACTGGGGAGAGCCAAGAGTGAAAATGTTTGCTGTACAAGCAGAAGGAGCTGAGTTTTGAGGATTTACCCCAATGTTTTCAATAATTATAAAGCTACGACAATTGAACAAAGGAAAGGACATGTCTAAAATGGAGTGGGACAGAGATTCTGGATCTATGAATACAAATCTCTGAGCTTTGGAAAAGGTGCCCAACCAAGCAACTGCGGAAACAGACTTTGTAACAAATGGTGTGGAGATAGATTTGGGGGGAAGAAAGAGGAAAACAGCAGCAAGGAGGTGTAGCCCAAAGAATAAGCTATAAGGTCAAACCTCTAGAAGCAAACTTGATTCCGAGATTTAGGAGGAAAAGTCACAATGGATTAATTTCTGAAATAATTGAATGGATTAATTAGAAAATTTGAGAAATGATACCATTAAGGAAATAAAATGATAAACCAGGATCTATGACAAATCTTTGGGAAAAAATCTAATGTATGAAATCTGAGCCCTTAAGGTATTACATTCCCAGCACAGAATAAAAAGCCCTCTCACAAGTCAATAGCAAGAAGACCAAACGGAAAAATCACTTGAAGATTTCACTAGATTTGTCCCCAAAACCCACCATGTGAACAGCCAATGAACACGTGACCAGATAGTCATCACCCCTTACAGATCAGCGAGATGAAAATGTAAACACAGCAAGACGCTGTCTCACCCCCAGCAAAGTGGTCACGACGTTCACATGCCAAACGTCAGTGAGGGTCTGGAGTAAGCGAAACTCTCTTGTTCCATATTCCATGGATGATACAAGAAACAAAATAGCCACGGTGAGGTTATCTGCCTACTAGAAAACCTTGTCAGTCCATTCTTCATCATTTCCTCAGCGAAATGAAAATATCTGACTAACTCACAGATGCACGTCATTGTTCATGGAAGTTTTATTCATGAGAGTCACTGAGTTTGAAAACAGCCTAATGTTTATCAGTAGATGAGTAGATAAGGAGAGTATGGCCTACCCAACAGGATCTATGAGAAAGATTAACAGGCTAGATAGATTTCAAAGTTCTCACGTGGGCCAAACACCAGTGCATGTCATATGAACTCTCTACATAAATCCTAAAGCAGTCAAAATATTCAATAGCCACAGAAAGCTGGAAGAGATTGCTAGGGTTAGCGTGTGTGGTGTGTGTGTGTGTGTGTGTGTGTGTGCGCGTGTGTGTGTGTGTGTGTGTGTGTGTGTGTGTGTGTGTGTGTGTGTGTGTGGTGAGCAGATTCTAAGAAGGCTTGGGGGACAGGCATTTCATCTTTCATTACAGTGATGGTTCATGGGTCTCTCCTTCCTTTGGAACATCAAGTCGGACAATTCAAACAGGAACAAGTAGATTATGGATTTAATCACTATAAATTGGTTTGAAAAATAAAGGTGTGTGCCAACCACTGATGAAATAAAACGGGCATCGTGATTTAGTCAGCCCCGAGAAGATGCTGGGCCTCTGCCTTTGTGATAAGTGTCTTAGCAGCTGGTCTGAATCTTTTCCTTGAGAATCTTGAGATTCAGACTGTTTAATCAGACTGTGCCCACCTTCAATCCTGGCACTCCAGAGGTGGAGGCAGGGGGATACTCAGGGGAGGCCAGCCTAGGCTGTGTTGTGAGACCCTGTCTCAAAACAAAAGACTCTTTGAACCACATAAGATCTAACTGGAGAGCGCCTTAGGAATCTTCACTGACGACATTACCATGTTTCTCAAAATTGTACAACTGTGTCACATGCCAGAACTTTCCACCTTAAGCCCTATGAATCTGTGCATTTGCTAATAACAGTAAATCCGCCATTATGCAGCTGCTGTCCTTGTAGCTAGCTGTACGTGAGTGAGCTCATCCAGCTTCTCCTCCATGCAGAAGCAGCGTGTCCCATAATAACGTCAAGCCCAACCACGCTGCATTAGGAAATGTGACAGAATAAACAAGAAGACAGATCAAGAAGGAGATACTCCTAGGGCTCATAGTTGGCTTGGCTGGCTCGTGGTCGCAGACTTGTGTTGAACACTGTGTGGCCCGAGCTTGAAGCCGAGCAAAGCTGCCCAACCGACATAGGCAGGAAGTCGAGATCAGGAGGCCTGGGGACAAGACACGTGCTCTTCCACTTAGGTCCCGCCTCCCAAGTCCATTCAGCCAGCCACTCATGGCATCGAGGGCTTAGTCCACTGTGGAAGTAGCATCCGGGCCCAATCACCTCTTCATAGGCTGAGTAGCTTGGGACCAAGCCAGGGCACACTCCATTAGAAACCAGGATGCCTATGCAGCCAGTGGTCAGAAGTGGAGGGCTCTCTCTCTCTCTTTCTTCTCTCTCTCTCTTTCACTAAGCCATTCTGCTACTGCAGCCAATAACCAGGAACAGAGGATTCGGATCTAAGCATCTCTCTCCCAACCACTCTGCAGTGGGTGGATTGTTGTAATACTTAACCCTGGGTGTCAACTTGACATACCTGTCATTAGCTAAGATCAGCTGAGACCACCTGAGAAGATTACCTGGAGAGTACAAAGATCAGCCTTAGGTTCCATCAGAACCTCCCCAGAGGCCACTGGAACCTCCCAGTAGTAGACCAGATAAAAAGAACCAAAGAACAGAAGACTGGGAAGAAGAAAGACTCTCCAGAAAGCCCATTAGCCTCTCGGATGGGTGTGACTAGCCTGTCTCCAGCTTGGGACAGCCACCCAGCCATGCCACTTCTGCTGTGAACGTCTGTTTCCCCCTCTGGAACTGTAAGTCGAATAAATCTCCCTTTCTCCCTTAAGTTGCTTGACCTTGGGTGCTGCCTCACTCAATTGTCTCCCCAGGGCAAGTGAGATCCCTGAGTGCAGCGATCCTTCGAGCTGGCCCTGCCCATCCCTGACCCTTGGCCATGGCCCTTGTGCTGTATGGACTCAGCATCATGCACAGGCTGATCCACATGTGATCCCCTGACACCATGGCAGCCACCTTCGCTCCCTCACCCAGCCCCAGCAGGCTCTACTGTGCGGAGTTTCCCAAGGATGCCAACTCTGGAGCCCCGCTATTCTCCACTCTTCTTCACGGGCAGGGAAAAGGGGGCTGCAACCTGAAGTTCCTTTAAATGGAAGAGCTGTGGCTGCAGTTAGACACAACACAGCAAGATGCTGGGTCTCCTTCAACAGGCTGCCAAGTACCCCCATCTGGCAAGAAATCAGACCGCCACTTTCCAAGGGGGCTCCTGCTTGCAGACGGATGATAAGGAGGCTCCAGGATGCAGGCTTGCAGGAATTGGGGGATGGGGACAGGGAGCTGGGAAAAGTGTCTCTGGAGAGCTGAGTGACGCATGAACAATGTCCACCCAGTGGGCCAGCGTGGCACGGGAGGAACTTCCTGAGGGACAGGTCACTGATCGCAGAAACATCTGTGGTGCAGCGGAGTCAACTTTGGACTGACCAGAGCTTCTGCACAGGATTCCGGGCAGAGGCCGGGGACCCCACAGGCTGACCCACTAGGGCCCTCGCATGGCTGAAAATCTACCTCAGCAAGTTTTCATTCTTTAGGACTTTGTGGGCTCCAGGCAGAAGATGGAGAGTCCGATCCAAGAGAGGAATTGGCAAAATCCACTTCCCAGGGGAACACAGTCTGGCTTGAAACCAGCCTGCCGCTTCCGGGACAGCCCATGGTTCCGACCCGACTGCATGCCCGTGAGCCGTGTGTGAGTGTGCAAGGAGCAGATGGATTTAATTCCCTTGACATTGGGGGCGGCTGAGCCCTGCCACAGGTTGAGAGTGCTAATGTTTCAAGCTATTTTTTTCCCTAATGCTTTTGGGTCAGGAAAACCAAATCCATGATTCAGCAAAGCACGCGTCCGCTCATTTGGAAGAAGCTTCATGTTTTTGTTTCTTAAGAGGAATTTGATCTACATATTTCAACTTCTTTACACTTCACTTATCAAAATACTTTAATGAAATTTCCAAGAAGTCTGAGAAAGAGTTTATCTTTTTCACAAAGCCTTTTTTGGTTGTTTATTTAGGAGAGAAAAGAGTGGGGGAGGATAATTGCTATGCCAGGAAAAGGTGGGTTCAGGTAGAAATCTGACACCCCTCAAGAGCTCTCTGTGGCAGAATTGCAGACATGTCTGATAGGAAGTCAAAACAAGCTCAGAAAATGGAATCAGTTTTTAGTCTACCAGAAGAGCCGGTAGAGTATTTGTCAGGAATGCACAAAGTCCTGGGTTCGACACACACACTCGTCATTCCGTCCCTCAGGAGGTAAATCAGGGTCAGAATTCAAGATCAACCTCAGGAACATAGTGAGTTTGAGGTCAGCCTGGACTACATGAGACCATCTCAAGGAAAAAAACTCAGGACGAGAGTGAATTTCTAGTTCATCTTGGCTTGCGATGTTTTGGTTGCTGAAGTTTGCAATACCACTCCGGGCTTGAGCTACAGTTTTACTTAAATTTCAAACTGATTTTGAGATGGACTGTTGCTCCCAGGAAGTGCTTCACATGAC
Organism: Typhlomys cinereus; assembly: GCA_023101885.1. NCBI lineage: Eukaryota > Metazoa > Chordata > Mammalia > Rodentia > Platacanthomyidae > Typhlomys > Typhlomys cinereus. The sequence continues at coordinate 865,113 of JALPQD010000516.1, read as the reverse complement.
CCAGTCAGGGTACCACAACCTCTGTCCACCCAGGGCCTGGGGCATCCAAGGGTAAGTCCCTGTGTCCCTCACAGCAGGGGTTGTTTTCTTTGGACTGACTCAACCGCTTATATTTGCTTCTCTGGCCTGGATTGGCCACGGCAATGACACTTTTCACACTTAGCCTGGAAGGCAGGGGTTCAGGGGAACACGCAAAACTTGTATTGGAAAATCTGACTTCCAAACTTGGTCACTGCACTGGCTACATGGCTGGTCAGTTCCCACTTGCACAAGTGTCTGGCTTCTCTCTTCCATGACTCCTGGTGTTCAGACATTCGATGGTCCCATAGCTGGTTTTTCAAACATGTATAGTCAACGAGAGAAAGAAAATTCCAGAAATCTTTTCAGAGGCACTTAGGCTAATGCCAAGAGCTCAACATGCCAAGTATCCAGCTGCACTGGGAGAAGTCTGTGTATTTAACCTTCTTTGAAGTCACTGCCCAGGGCCGGGGTGATTGCTAGGTCAGTAGAGAGCTTGCTGCAATAGCAGGAGGGCCTGAGTTCAATCCCTCAACAGACATAAAAAAGCCTGCATGGTTGCTGATAAATGACCATCAAACGGCTTAAGGGAACAAGGGTTTATTCTCTTATGATAGCCTGGTTACAGTTTTTAGTCTACCTTGACAGGAGATCTCACGCCAACACCAGGGCCGAGGGAACTGGCCACACCTTCACCACATCCTTATTTGCCAGACCAGCATGCCTGGCCAAGTGGACACAAGGATGCCGACTTGCTCAACCAGCTCTCAGTATTTTATTCACCTGTCCAGGGCCTAGTCCCACACACCATGGGCTGGGTCTGCTCCATCAGCTAGACAGTCTCCTGCAGGTTCACCCTGGGCTTAACTCAACTTCCAATTATCTACAATTGTGCCCAGAGCTCAAATCCTCAACCATCAAGTTGACACCTGTGCCCAACTCTGACACCAGCTCGGTAACAGGTACATCAAGGGAATAGATGCACACACGCTCATTTCCTTCATAATTACAGTACTCGATGCTGGTTGTGGAATGTGACCCCCGCTGTACAGATTCGGGCATGAAGACGGCACAGGTGGGGAGAGTAGAGCCCCCTACAGTGCAACCAGGAAGCAGCTGATTCCAAAGTCTGGCCTGGTCCTATTTCCCAGGACACATCATCCCAGATGTGATCTTTCACCTGGCGTGAAGGTGGGGGCTCCTGGTCACTCAGACCCGGGGGCTCTGACTTTCTACTAGACAGCAGGGCGAATGAATCACCCGTACAGTCCTGGAACTTAAAATACACATGCAAGTGAAGAGTTTCCAACTTAAGAGATGCAGACTCTCCTGTTTCAGGCGGACCACAGTGAGATGGCGTATTCAGCCCAGGACCGAGGACTCAGTGCATGTACCGCCTACAAGGGCATGCCAGAAAGATGTCCAGGGACACAGCAAGGCCCTGGTCCAGCTGAGCCTTGGGCAAGTCTAGTCCATGTACACTTGGCCTAGTCTCCTATAGAGCGGAGACCGTGCCAGAGACTCTGGCCCGCCAGAACCCCCGGGGTCTGGGAGCATGCGCGCTGCTCTTGAAGGTAAGCTTTCACTCGGCCCCAGTACCTGTCCACGCTAAATCCAGCTCCCTCGGCCAAGAGACTTGGCCAACTGCGAGGCACTGAGAAAGTTGGCAAAGCTTCACAATGTCCAGGGCGCTGTGAGAGACAGAGCTGCTCAGAATGTGTTGTTAGTTCTTCCAGTTTATTTTCCACGAGAGAGGAGGACAAAGCAGACAGAGGTGTGAGCACTAGCCTCGAGCTGCCCCGTGAGGAGCTTGGGATGGCTTTGAAGTCTTGTACTGATCGGAATAATTCATGGGAATCTTACATCTTGTGCTATAGAATGTCTTGTTTATTTTACAGCAAATATAAAATTCATGCTTTGCCTGAAACTTCAGGAACAACCAATGCCCCAGAAAGCCATGTTCATTGCCCTCCCGTGGCTGCGTGACCTCAGGCACAGGCCTGCATGCCCTGGGCTTCAAGATGCCACTGTTTGAGAGACAGATACAAGATCATATCTCATTGACTATTCCAGAACTTTTCGCGAGCCCGCATTTGGAGAAAACCAGAGGTTTGAATTTAAGAGAGTATTTTTTTTTTTTTGCGTACACCTCAGCTTGTGGGTGAACTCATGACTACTGGCCCCTGTGGACATCCTTTCTGATGGGAAGGCCAGGCTCCACATGGGGGTGGGCTTCAGAGACCACAAATGTCCAGGCGACGGATTTCCTTCCCCAGAGGCCAAGCATGCTTGGAGCTACCCCAAAGCTTGGTTCATTTCTCAGACCTATCAATCAGGTTTCCTCTCCATGGGCAGCACAGTAGGAACGTCTGGTGGAGGGCATTGGGGTGTGTCCCCCACCCCTTGCCCCATTATTTGGTAAGATGCCCCATCGAAGCCCGGGGCTGTTCTCCAGCCCCATGTTTCCCACCTCTGCGTGCACATATCTTCCCTCTACCTCTCACCCGGGTTTCTTCTGGCTCTCTGCAGCTGCAGAAAGGGGGTTCCTTTTAATCAGGGTTCTCCAAACAGCATGTGGAATGGCTATCAGGAACCCCCAAACCTGTGGTTCTCAGGACAGGCTCAGGCTGTGGAAATCCCAGCGGAAGCCAATGACACTATCTTGATTGGGCAGTTTTAGGGCAGTCTAAGAGGTCTTGAAGGTCCCAAAGGTCCTGAAGGTCATCTCCCAGGACTGGGGCCACCCTGAAGGAATACCCCTATTTTGATCCTCCACGGAAATAAGGTTGCCAACCTCCCCCCAATCCTATGTTCATGAGAGGATATGCAGATGAGATCTCTATTGCAGGTAAACTCCACCATGAAGTTAGCCACAAGATTAACTGGTTTGGGGCCTAGGATGAACAGACCAATGAGATGTAGAGGACCAAAAGCTCCATTCAGGAGTGCAGAGATGAGAGCTAACCAATGAAGAAAAGCCAATTTCCCAAAGCCTACCTGAACCTGACCCTGGCAGCCATCTTTGGCTACCTTGCCCCTCACCTTCTCCATGTCTGTAGTCTATGGGTTCTTTTCATTTCCCTTACCCCTTGGATTCCATGCCTGGAGTCTGTGAGTTCTTGGTGGTTCTCCTGCCCCTTGCAGATTCGTGTCCATGAGTTCCCTTCTTTTGCTCCTCCAATAAAGTCTACCTTAATCCCCTATGCTGTTCAGGTTTCAATCTTTGACTCCTGAACTCAAGAACCTAGACAAAATAGGACCCCAGAGAATCCACGACATTTTGGGGAGCACAGCCAGGAGATCAAAACTCTAACTCTGGAGACAGAGACCTTCATTTCCATGGTCTCCCATCTGGGCACATCTGCCCAGCACAGATAAAGTTCGAAATCTGTCAAGAGTATCTGGAACCTTCTACTGCACCTGTGGGATTTGTACAACCACCACTAAAAGCCCCGTTCTGCAAACCCTCATGAACTGGGGTGGCCATGGTTCGGGACCATCACTCGCACCTGTCCAACCTCCTCGGGATGTCCACCTGGTGTGGGTGGTTGTGCCCTGAAGCTCAGAGTCCCTCCCTGTGGAAGGGAGCTAGCTCTTCTTGTTAAGTGATGAGCTGACTCTGCCATCACACAGGTGTGGGCCTGGGCTAACGGACAACAACAGGAGCTGTTTTTTCTAGATTCCTTTTCCCAACCTCAGAAATTAGAAAAGTTACCCCACCTCCTCCGGTGGGAGGGAGCACCTGGATGATGAGTGTCCTGGTTGGGCACAGGTGTCAACTTGATGGCTGAGGGTTTGAGCTCTGGGTACATTTGTGGAGAATTAGTGGTTGGGTTAAGCCCAGAGCAAACCTGAAGGGATGGTCTAGCTGATAAGGGAAGGCCCAGCCTATATGGGTGGGACTAGGCCCTGAACAGGTGAATAAAATACTGAGAGCTGCTTGAAGAAGGTGGCATCCTTCTGTTCACTTGGCCAGACATGCTGGTCTGGCAAGTAAGGATTGTCCATCTCTCAGCTGTTATGTGGTGATGGTGTGGCCAGTTCCCTTGGCCCTGGTGTTGGTGCGTGCTCTCCCGTCAAGCTGAACTGAGAACTGTAACCAGGAATCGTAAGAGAGAATAAATCCTTGTTCCCTTAAGCCATTTGATAGTCATTTATCAGCAATCATGCAGGCGACTTCAACAATGAGTATGGAAGGATCCTCTGCCCACTCCCAGTCTCCCTCCTGAAAAAGGGCGGAAATGATCATGAAATGTACAGACCATGAGCATAACTACAGACTGGTGGCGTGTGCTGTCCTGGGCCTAGAGCCTCCATCTCTCCATCTATAGTTCAATGAACACCGCTGTCCCTGATTTGCATGTAGATTTGCATATCTTAGCAGATCTAATCAAGACAGGAACCTTCTAGATAGTATTTCACTGGAAGGCAGGTTTCAGGATGTGAAATGGGGAAGCAGAGAGATGTTAGTGGGAATGTGGGAGGGTTTGCTGTACAGTTCCCTCCCACTAGGGACTCAGCAGCCACTAACTCATACCTTCCAAAAGGGTTTGCATTCTTATGGGTGGGAGCCTTCTCTGGTAATCTTGCCCTCAGGGTAGGGCTTGTCCTCTGATCCAAATGAAGAGCCAGGTTTTGATTCGCTAATGGAGCTTCTCTATTTAACAGCAGACATTTTGCTCTCTGCTTCTTCCTGTTCTAACTCTTTAAGTTAGTCATTGTAGTTTTCCTCATCAGACCTCACAGTTTTTGCTTCTTTCTGCTGGATTTCTTGCTCTTTTTCATAAATCTGAAGAAGAATGCTAAAAAGTAGCCATATCACATTGTCAAGACTATATTGCCTTGAAATTTCCTCAGCCAAGCACTTGAGTTTAACTTCACGCAAGCTTTCAGGATGAGGGCAAAACTTCACTAAACTCTCTGCCAACACACGGCTCCATTTGTCCAGTTCCGAACACAGTCTCTGTTCCCTTCTGGACCATCACAAGCTGGGCTTCCGCTGCCTGCTTCTCTTACAACATTTCTCTCTTCTGAGCTCTGACGAGAAAGGTGCATTTGGCCCAATTGCCAAGACAGACTTTCCCAGCACAAAGTCCTAAAGTTCTCCATATTTCTCCCAACAAATAGTTCCAAAGGCACACTAGCCACTTTACAGCATTGACCATATTTCTCTCAGCTTCACAAACAACTACTTCACTCTTTGGTACCAGATTCTCTTAGTCTTATATACCAACACCTTATTTCTGAGGTACCAATTTCTTTGAACTTCAAAACACTTCACATTGTGGTACCAAATGCTCCTAAACTCACAGCAATTCCCCACTTCTTGGTACCAATTTCTGTAATGGTTACTCTTTTCTGTTGCTGTGAGAGAACTCTGAAAGTTAAACAACTTAAGGGAGAAAGGGAGATTTATTCAGTTTATGGTTCCGGAGGGAGATACAATCTTTCATGGCAGATACGGCATGGCCGACTGACAGAAGCTAAAGAAGGCCTAGGTCAATGCAAACATCTTGGAGGCTGAGAGCTGCAAGACTCCTGCATCTAAAGCAGACACCTCCAAGAGGTGGGGTAGGACTAATCTACCTCAAGGCCCACCCCTTGTGACTGCCTTCCTCCACCAAGGCCCCACCCACTGAAGGTACCCTGATCTTTGTGGGGAACACATTTCAAGCTATGAGAGAGAGAAACGGAGCCCTGGTCATGTCTGTCTTACAATGGACTCATGTGGTCTACGGATCACTGAGTGCGATTTTCCTGATGGGTGATGATGGACTTGGAATGGGAATGCTTAGAAGCTGCCAGAGCTCCCGGACCTCTGGGGTCATGACACGGAGCTTGCCAAACAGTCTTCTCTTGCTTTTCCTCACTCCTCATTTGGCCAAAGCAGAGTTAAAAACCAAAGAAAAGCAGGGAAAGGAGCTTTTTAAAGAAAGTTGGAGGGCTGTCTCTGTCATGGTCCATCTGGTTCCCCAGAGTCCTTGCAGGGGGCCACAGAGAGAACCCTGGGGCATCCCAAGTGATCACCCACCACAGGTGGGCCCTTTACCAGAGACATTAGCATAGCCGAGTGCCCAGGAAGAAGCAGCGGGCAGCAGGCTCCATTCCTACGGATGGAGGGGCTCACAGTCCCACTCCGGCTTTGGGACTCTCCGCCCTGACTCACAATACCATCCCTAGGGACCTGAGCGCTCTAGACTGTAGCACTGAGACGGGAGGAGCAGGACAGACTATGGCCGCTGGGCCAAACCTACTCCGTGGTCCATTCCTTCGTGGCCTCAGGGCTAAACACAGTTTTGCTCTTATAAAAAAATTTAAAGGGCTGTAATTAAAAAAAAAAAAAAAAAAAGGACAGAGAATATGTAGCAAAGAATGTATGTGGCTTACAGGGCCGAAAACATTTGCTAACTGGCTCCTTACAGAAAACGATTTGCCAACCTTCCGTCCAGACATTTCATGGAACACCACGCTGGCCACCAGACTAATGTGGACACACTCCTTGTAGCAAAGAAGCAGCCAGTGCGGCGCGCGATGGAGGACTTGGTAAGATGTAGAGACTCCAGGACAGATCCCATGAAGACAATAGGAATTTAGGGGCTTCTTCAGGATGTCCTACTATGACATCCCCCTAAAGTACACAACGGAATCCCACATTTCTCACTGTCAGAAACGAGGTACAATACTTTAGGAGGGTTTTTTTTTCTTTCAGTTTTTAGACAATCACATGACAGGAAATCATGATAGACCTTATGCTGAAAAGTGGGGGAACAGCCCGCGGGTGCGACAGATGGAGGAATTGTCGTAGGCTGCACTGTCCATGGACTGTGCGCTCAGAGATGATCACGGCAGGAGAGACTGGGCGTTTGGGACGAGCCCACACAGAAGCAGCGCAGTGTGGGCTGGGAGATGCTCCGCCTCCCAAGCAAAGGGATCTGAGTTTGGATCCCTTGAATCCCACAAGAAAGAGCCAAGTGGGTAAAGGGGTCTGCTGTGCTTCCAGCTTTAGAAGGCAGAGCCTGGGAATCCCAGAGCAAGCTGGCTACTCAAGACGAGCCCTGACAGTGTGCTCTGCGCTTATTTAGAGACCCAGGCTCACAGCAATCAAGTAGAAGAGAAATCAACGGGTGATTCCAGATATCACCATTGGGCTTTGTCCTAGTTAAGCACAGGTGTCCACTTGACTCTTGAGGGTTTCAGCTCTGGGCACAGGTGTAGAGAGTTGATGGCTGAGTTAAGCCCAGAGCAAACCTGAAGGACATTGTCTAGCTGCTGGGGAAGACCCAGCCCATGGTGGGTGGGATTAGGCCCTGGATAAATCACGGAGAGCTGGTTGAGAGAGTCAGCGTCCTTCTGTTCACTTGGCCAGACATGCTGGTCTGGCAAGTAAGGATTTGTCCCTCTCTCAGCTGTTATGTGGTGATGGTGTGGCCAGTTCCCTCGGCCCTGGTGTTGGTGCGTGCTCTCCCGTCAAGCTGGACTGAGAACTGTAACCAGACTGTGTTAAGGAAATAAATCCCTTGTTCCCTTAAGCCGTTTGATGGTCATTTATCAGCAACCATGCAGGCGGACTGCAACAGGCTTCCACAGGGACACAACTCAAGTGAACTCATATACATGTGTGCAGGCGCACATGCAAACACATGCACACTCGCATGTACACATACACACATATCATCCACACATATGATCACAATGTAGACCGTGAGGTTTCTGGAGTAAAAGAGATAAATAAACAGAATGAATGCAGACCCAGCACGTTCCCCAAGCACGTGGGTGCTGAAGCGGCTAATCCTGGGATATGTGGTAAAGGTGCCACTTTGCCTCCACTAATAAGCTCATCTCTGACCCACCGATAGCGCATTATGAGGTCGGAATGGCCAAGTGGGCATAGTAGGCAGAAGCAGGCAGCAAGCACCAGGCGAGGGCACAGGCGCGGCACCACCCAGTCACTGCCGCCTGGCACACTCCAGAGAGGCCGAGGTGACTGAGGAGTGACCAAGGACTTGAGTCGTCTGAAGAAGCCGAGACACAGCTTATCCCCTAGAGGGCTAAGGAGACTTAAAAAGGATATTTCCGGAGGGGGGGGGGAAGGAGAGTCTCTGTCCTGGGTCCTCTTGGTCTCACGCTTCCCTTCGTCTTGCGAGTTCTCTATCTGTAACGATTGTTGTTGCTGATAAACCAGTCAAATGACTGATGGAAACAAGGAGTTTTACTGTGGCTTATGATAATCTCATGACAGTTCCTTGTCCAGACGGACAGGAGAGCCCACGCCCACGCCAGGGGCCAAGGAACTGGCCGCGCCTCATCCGCAGGACTGCTGAGAAACACAGTCCTGACTTCCCTGGCCAGCACGTCTCTCCAAGTGTGTAGAAGGATGCCAACGTCCCAACCAGCTCCCTCCCTTTTATCCACTTGCCCGGGACTGGCCCCGCCCACCTTACCCATCCCCCCATCAACATCCCCTGCAGGCTTGCTTGAGACTTACCTATCAGTTCTTTAAAACCGTGCCCAGAGCGACGAGCCTTCAGCTGTTGATACCACTATGTAACATCCACTCTTGGATAAGTTACGACCCTCGAAGCATTGCCGGGCTCACGGGGGGCAGCAGCTTCCGGAGGCTCCGGTCACTACGGGTACTGACTAATTACTGTGTGGGTGTGAACGGGACTGGGGTTGCTTTGATCCGAGTGGACATTTATGGAACTCCTCTTTGTTCCGCAAGATGCAAAGCCATCTGCTGGTCGAGGTCTTTAGAACGTCGCTAGAACATCTCTGTCCTTGTCTCCTGTTTTTCTGCGGACCACCTGGGCCACACTCTCCAGTGCTTCTGACAGAAGACCCTCTCCTAAGCGTGGCCCAGGATGGCAGGTGCGCCTGGGCTCCCCCAGACCGTCGGAGGACAGAGTCATGTCCATCCTGCTCTTCACCCCCAGACTTGCTCTCCACTTTCTGATAGTCCAATCCTGGAAAAAGAACTCAGAAATTGTCCTGGATTGTTGTGCCTCCTGATTGTTTTGCTCTGGGCTTTCCCAGGCTTCTGCCTTCCTGAACTACGGTCCACCGCCATTTCCACCTGACATGTTTCGTGGGATCTGGGGATCCCAACTCAAGTCCTGTTGCTTGCAAGGCAAATTTTTAACCCCTCAGCCCTCTTCCCTACTTTATAATGACCAAATAGTCCCCTGAACGTCGCGTGGCCAATGTTCTTCCTTTCCGTGGAAATGGCTTGGCGCTGCGAGTCAGCTCAGAAGGACGTGAGAGCCACCGCTGCCCAGATGGAAACAGTCATTTCTCCACAGAACGCGTCCTCTGTTATCACGCAGAGCCCAGCCAGGAACAAGTAAGCAATTCAAGTGTTTACTTGGCTGTTGAGTGTTGAGAAAATGTTGGCCTCTGAGGGGCTCTGGATGGGGCACGAGCAGCCTAGCCCAGCCGTCCCTGATCTCCAGGCAATGCCTGGAGGGGGTGATAGTCTTCGGGGGTGCTCAGTTCTGGGGTTTCAGTCCCATGCTTGTTCTGATATCCCAGACATTTGCAGGGACCATGTTTATGCCAAGCCCGTCTTGGGGCAACTTTGCTTGAATGGTATTGACGGGGGTGTGGGTCCCACAGCAAGAGACAGAGTCCGGGTGCCAAGAGAAATTAAGAGCCTGCTGATGGGATGGCAGAGGAAGAGGCAAAATAAATAAAGGGCCACCCAGAGTCAAGAAGCTGCCCCCGCCCGGCTGAGGTCAATCTTCAGTCTTTGGCTGAGTCGATAGAATCTTTGCGTTGTCTGAAAACCACAGTCGCGCGGCGGGATTCGCAGACAGTCTCAGCCGAAGCTCAGGAGAGCAGAGCGCGTTGGATAAAAGAGGAATCAAGTGGCAGCTGCTGGACATGAATGAGACATGAATGACAGCAGGAATCACGTCGGTGACAATGGTCATAGGCCCCTCAGGCTCTGTCCCTGGATCCACCTGCCTGTTTCAAGATTGTGTCAGACCAGGAGACAGAACTTCGTGGGGAAGGGAGACCCCTGCAGGCTGGTCCCCTGCTCCTCTGCAGCCCTGGGCACGGCGTCCCCCAGGAACAAGCGCGGGTTTCTGCTAAACTGACAGCACTGTGAGCAAACAAGCAGGCCAGGTTCCTCAGTATCTCTAGTCAAAGAGACGAGGAAAGGAGAGGGGAGGGGAAGGGAGGGGAGGGGAGGGGAGAAGAAAGGAGGGGAGAGGGGACAGGGGAGAGGAGAGGGGGCAGGGGAGAGGAGAGGGGAAGGGAGAGGGGAGGGGAGAGGGGAAGGGAAGAAAAAGGAGAGGGGAGGAAAAAGAAGAGGAGAGGAAAAGAGAGGAATAAATAGGGCTAAGGAGATGCCAGACAGGCCTGCGGATCTTGGTTTGGTTCCCCAGAACCCAGGTGAAAACACAAAGGAAGAAAAGCCAGGCGCGGTGGAGAACACTCACTCACAATCCAGCCCTGGGGACATGGAGGCAGGAGGGTCTCTGGGCTTTGTGGGTCAGCCCCCTGGTCTAATCAAGGCGGTCCAGGCCAGGGAGAGACGTTGCAGAAAAGCAAGTGAAGGGCCTATGAGATGGCTCAGCTGGTGATGCGCCTGCCGCAGACCTGGAGACCTGAGTTCAATCCCCTGAAGCCCATGTGGTGGGAGGCGAGCACTGACTTCTCTCCTGCCTGTGAGGCACCTGCTTGCAAATAGTAGAAGTGAATAGCATTCCTTTGACTGTCACATGTGTGTACACTTAAGCATACAGAGAGAGAGAGAGAGAGAGAGAGAGAGAGAGAGAGAGAGAGAGAGAGAGAGGTACACACATTTTCTTGACACAAGAAAAAAAGCAAAGTTAATCTGGTGTTTTTGTGTGGTGGGAAAGAGACATTGCACCTAGACACCCTTGAACAGGGAGGGGGGTCATGTCTGGAAATCCACGGGTGGGGCATCGCAGGGCACTCCTACATCTCTGTTTCCTGGAATTGGGTACAAAAGAAGATGGTAAATCCGCCAAGATATTTGACTGAGGTTTTTCAAGAAAACATCTCAGCTGACGCTGCTCTTGAGATGAGAGTGGGAGAGATGCGGTTTAAGTTAGAAAATGGCTCGTGAACAGTTATGGAAATAATGACTCTCTGGACTGGCCCACGCGTCGCGGGCCAGGGCTAGGGAAATAGGGAAAGCGGAAGGGAACTGCGTTTGCGGACTACCTGGGAAGTGGGTGTCGGCAGCTGGATCTGAAAGGCTGTAGCAAGGGGGGAGGCTCCGGGGTAACGCCTCCGCTGGACTCGCGTGGGGTTACTTAAGTGAAAGGTAGTGGGGTGGGCTGATTTCTGGAGCCTCACCAGACTTCACAGCGCAATGACGGCCCCTCTCCACGTGACTGGCTGCCCGCGTTCCTTGGGGAGGCTCACAACTCAGCCTCTGGCATCCAGCCTCAGTGAAACTTGGTGGATTTATCTTGGTGTTCTCTGAATAAGGTCGGTCTACTACATGCCAGCCGACCTCCACAGTGTTGGCTTGGCCCGGGAAGATGGTTTTAGAGTTATCATTCACAGGCAAAGGCAAGGATGTAGAGATGAACCCTACAGATAAGCCCGAACTCCACAATTCTCAGTCTTAGCTAATTGACCCCTGGGACCTGCTCTGTCTTCCTGTGTATCTCTGTGGTTTCCCTTCGTGGTGCTAAGTGTCTGTTATGCTCTTTGTATTCAGGGAAAGGTAAACTGAGGACACATGTTAAATTTTGTATTTGAATGAAGATTCAAATATGCTGCATTACCTTTGCCAATCAGGAAAGAACCTACATTCTGAAAGTTTAGAACTCAGAGACCAGGGCTGGAGAGACAGCTCAGAGGTTTAAGATTCTGCCTTGCAAGCAGAAGGTCCTGAGTTCAGATCCCAGGTCCCATGTAAAAATGCCAGGCGGAACTGGTGTCAGCCTGTACTCCAGCCTGGTGCAGCAGGGGTCTACACAGATGACTTCTCCAGTATGAGGCAGAAGGAAGTGAGGGGCTTCAGCGGCCACTGGCGAGGAGAGGCAGGTGGGATCGTGGGGGACTGTGGGAGCCAGCACGTTGCTGGCGAATTGTGGAAGCTCTTTACAAGACAGGGGCTGGGGCTTTTTCGTGTGTGGTAGTCAAGGGCAAAAGAAATGTGAGAGGGGGACAGGAAGAGGAGACACGAGCGACGGGAAGAGGGTGAGAAATGTCAGTGGCCGAGCGTGGAGGTGGTCGCAGCAGAGACCCGAGTGCACGGGCGCCACAGCACCGCGTGTCCACTCGCCACGGCGTGGTTCAGAACTGTCCTCAGCGTCCAAGCACAGGCGGATGAGGAAAACACAGTCTACATACACAGCGCAATGCTCCCCGGCCATGAAGAAGAGCGGAGCCCCATCATTTGTGGGAAAATGGAGACAAGGAAAGATCAGAAGTGAACCGAGCCAGACCCCCAAAGACAAATAACGATCTGTATTGCTCCTCTGTGCTCCTCAGTTTTACCTAGTGCCCCATAATTATGCATGCACATGCTAAGTAAAAGTACTTATGCATGCGTACGTTAAGTAAAAGTAAAAGGAGGGCTGGGGAGGTTAGCTTAGATCCTGTCTCAAAGGCATAAGGTGCAGAGCAATCAAAGATGATTCCTGGTACCCGTCTTGGGCCTCCACACACGCATGAACATAAATGTTTGTACACACGCACACATGCTTCTGACTCCTGCATGCGCACATGTACCCATGAACATGGAAAAAAAAAAATAAAAGTGCAATTGCCTAGAGGATGTTGTAGGTCCTTTTCTCTCTGCAGCTGTGAGACAACACTCACACATGACTTAAGAAAGGGAGAACTATTTGGCTCGTGGTTCCGGAGGGAGCCCTGGGTCACCATGAGGGATCACAGCGGAAGGCACGGCCGAAGCAGGAAGGTGGTCAGCTCACCATTCCATCATGGAGCGGCGGGAGGAAGCGTTTGGTCAAAGGGAGGGAGAAGCCTTCCGGGACTGGTAGGACCGTGGGGGTGGGAGGTTCTCTTGGAGCCTGACCTCCAACCACTTCCCCAGACGCTAGTGCCGCATCAAGTGCGGCCGGTCTCCTTTCCCACTCCGTGACTGTGGGTGGCCGTGGCTGGAATGTATGTCCGAGGGACTCATGTGCTGGGGTCCGACCTCAGGGTGTGAGTCATGACGCTTTACATTTGGGGCTCTGGTAGGAAGTAATTACGTCACTGAACTGCCCCGGAGACGGATCCGAGAGGCCTGGCTCTTCCCACATCAGCTAGATCACTCTCTTGCAGGCTTGCTCAGGGCCTTAACTACTGACACTTCGCAGACGTGCCAGAGCTCAGCCTTTGATTGTCAAATTGACACCTGTATCCATCTGACCCTCAATGTCTAGTGAGGGGACTGGCAAGATGGTGCCAAGCAAACATCTCTCTTTGTACCGCCCCCGGCTGCAGAGCCTGGTGATCTCAAAGGACCCCCCCAAGCGTCATGATTCATGGTTGGTTCAGCCCCAGCTGTTCTCTGCAGCAGGCCTTTCCACGGCGCCCTGTGTCCCTCGGGGCTACGGCAGGCTCCGCCCCACGCTGTCCTCAGACACTGCCACATGCCCGCTACCTGGCCCTCCGGTACAGCAGCTTCCAAGAGCTGAGGGGCACGTGAGATCGCAGACCCTCCCAGAGCCGCGCCTGGCCTCCGAGGGTCGCAAGATGCTCAGGCGGTGCCCCTGGGCTCATACCAGCATCTCAGAAGCGTTGGTCCAGCGCACTGCTGTGTCTCAGTGCTCCATCTCTTCCTGGCAGGGTGAAGAGAGAAAGGGAGTGATCAGAGGGGGAGGGAGGGGAGAAGGAAGGAAAGAAAGGAAGGAAAGCAGGGAGAGAGGCGATGGGAAGAAAAGAAAGAGACTGGGAGAGGGGACGGGAGACAGAGAGGAGAGAGGGGTTAGGATGGGCAGAGGGAAGGAAGGAAGGATGGCGAGAAGAGACGACACTACAGGAGGGGGTTGGGAGAGAGGGATGGGAGACAAGAGGGAAATGAGGAGGAGGAGGGAAGAAGAGCAGAAGGAAAGGAGGAAAGGAGGAGGGAAAAGGAAGAGGAGGGGGAGGAAGAGACCAGGAATAGAGAACTAAGAATTACGCCTCTGAGCGTCTTAACAACACACCTTCTTTTTTCTTTCTGAACTCTGGCTTGAGCTTCAGGCTCAGGGTAGTGAGGTGAAAGGCTCGTGCTGGTCTTTCTCTTCTGAAAAGGAAGACCCTGCTCCCAGATCCCAGAAGGGATTTTAAGCCACGGAGATTACAGGATTATAGGCGACTCATCATCCCGAGGAGGTCCAAGCACACCCAGCCCCAGGGTTAGTCCAGGTAGGAAGCTGAACGCCCCCTTCATGGGATTGGCCCCACTTCGAGAGCAGACAAAGACCAAGGAAGCAGACTGGCGCCTGGGAGTTTCCCTCTCCCACTTCCGTGAGAGTCCAGGCACGCTGCCCACATCTTCCAAGGAAGGGAGAGGAGTTGTCGGTACAAGACCAGACCCCTGGCTCCCGCCCGGCTCCAGCACACAGGGCTGGATTGCCAGATCTGCACATCTCCCTCCTGGCTGAGCCTCGTGTCTGGCCAGTGCAATAGGGATTAAAACAACAATAACCCGCTCAGAGAGTCCTGGCCGGGAGGAGCCGGCTTGTGCCAGGCTGCCCCCAGCTGGGTGCCCCTGTGGGTGGGGCGCCATGCTCTCCCTTCCTGCCTACCAGAGCTGATCAAATCCAAGCTGGCAGTGTGGCGCTGCGCTGGTCGGGCCTCACCAGCAGGGGGCAGACTGTCCCTGCAGTGCTAAAGGCTTTTCTGGGTTAAGCAAAACCACACACAAAAGCCAGGGTTCTCCGACTGCACCGAGCTGGGGCAGGAGACGCCAGCGCCACTCGGAGGGGGCCAGTGGTATTGACTCACCTAGGGACCGTCGCCTGGGTTCAGGCTGTCCTTGGCAGAATCCTGCTTCCAACTCTCTTTTTCCTTCTTCCCTTCCTTCCTCCTTCCCTCCCTCCTTCTCTTCCTCTCTCCCTTTCTTCTCTTTCTTTTATTGTTGTTGGCTTCATGTGTTATTTGTTTCTCTCTGTGTGTGCATGTGAGAGAGGGAGAGAGAGAGAGAGACAGAGAGAGAGAGAGAGACAGAGAGAGAGAGAGAGAGAGAGAGAGTGCACTTGAGTGTGTATGCCCGTGGAAGCCCAGGGAATCACCCTGGATTGCTCCACCTCCTTATTGTTTTGCTCTGGGGTTTCCCAGGCTCTGCTTTCCAGGCTGGAATTAAAGGCTGCCTCCATAAGGCTGCAGTTTTACGTGGAATTCAGCAAAAGGACTCAGGTTCTCTTGCTTGTGAGGCTAAGTCTTTAACCCCTGAGCCATCTCCAGACCTTTCACTTTTTTTTGAGACAAGGTGTTAGATAGCCTAGGCAGCCTGCAAATTTGCTGTGTAGGTGAGAAAGACCGTAAATCCTTCCCTCTCCAGTCTCTCAGGGCTGTGCTCGTGGGCATGCTCGGTCACCTCAAGGGCTGTGCTGGTGGGCACACAGTCAGTCACCCCCAGCTCCTTCTTTTTCATGCTCTGCATGTCCTATCATGGGGGTTGGTAGGTGCTAAACCACTGCACTGTGGCTGGGTCCTCTGTGATGACCCCATCAGGAGTAGGCGTGCCTTCTCTCTATTTTCCATCTTTAGTCAGTATCTCCTTTCTGAAAGCATGATCAAGGGCAACCTCCAAAGCAGGGTCCTCACGCATGGACTGCTATGTAAGTGGGGTCCTCACCCATGGACTCTGTTTCCTATTCTAAAAGGAGGCTCTTCCTTCTCATATTCCAGTGAGGAAAAGCAGTTAGGGTCTCGAATTCTAGACTGAGGAGCTGCCTCCACTCAGAGGGTTAGATAAGCTTAGGCAGGTCAGCGGACCTCCACGTGCCTCTCACTTCCACCACACTGCCCAGAACGATGGTTGTAATGTGCTATGCGTGAAAACCCACAGCCCCAACCAAATGTAGCCCGCTAGGCTAAACTGGCAACTTGAATCACCCGTGGGAGAAGGTTCTAGGCGTGTCTGTGGGGGATGGTCTTGAACAGAGATAGGCTCACCCACTAGGTGAGACAATATTCCCTGGGTGGGGGTCTTGGACTGAATAAAAGAGTGAGCTGCACCCTGGCAGCCATCCCAGCTCTGCACTGCGGATGCACAGTGACCTGCATGGAGCTCCTGACTGCAGGTGCACAGTGACCTGCATGGAGCTCCTGACTGCAGGTGCACAGTGACCTGCATGGAGCTCCTGACTGCAGGTGCACAGTGACCCGCATGGAGCTCCTGACTGCAGGTGCACAGTGACCTGCTGCATGGAGCTCCTGACTGCAGGTGCACGGTGACCTGCATGGAGCTCCTGACTGCAGGTGCACAGTGACCTGCATGGAGCTCCTGACTGCAGGTGCACAGTGACCCGCATGGAGCTCCTCACTGCAGGTGCACAGTGACCTGCTGCATGGAGCTCCTGACTGCAGGTGCACAGTGACCTGCTGCATGGAGCTCCTGACTGCAGAATAAAAGAGTGAGCTGCACCCTGGCAGCCATCCCAGCTCTGCACTGCGGATGCACAGTGACCTGCATGGAGCTCCTGACTGCAGGTGCACAGTGATGTGCTGCATGGAGCTCCTGACTGCAGAATAAAAGAGTGCAGAATAAAAGAGCTCCTGACTGCAGGTGCACAGTGATGTGCTGCATGGAGCTCCTGACTGCAGAATAAAAGAGTGCAGAATAAAAGAGCTCCTGACTGCAGGTGCACAGTGATGTGCTGCATGGAGCTGTTGCTGTCCCCAGCAAGGACACCCCTAGAGCATGGGGACAATGATTCAGAAGTCCCTGTTCTTGGGTCTGGGGTCCTCTGGTTGGCAGCAGGAGGCCAAGAGACTCCTGTCTCCCTTTGCTCACTTGAATTTCCATAGTGACCACTACTTAAAACAGGAGGTGCTGCAGTCTGACCTTTACTCTAGCACAGTGGAAGCCAGTACTTTGGACTGTCTTAAATGGAGCAATACCATCTGGGAAGTGGGCACAATGTCAGCAAGTGCTTTTTCTAAAGGGCAAGTCCCTGTCCATCCTCATCTATACTGCATGCCCTGAGCCAATCCTCCGCGCCTCTGGCCCCACTCACCACCCCTGTAACCGATCCTCCTTTTGAAGGCCCAGAAAATGCGGCTCTGATTCTTATGATCGTCCTCCAAGTTATTCCAGAGCGAGAAGGGAAGACGCAAACCAACAAGGCAGATCACTTGGGGCTGACCGGCCAAGGCTGCAAGGGTGCGTGCACGGAGCTCTAGCGCCATCTCGTGGAGCCTCGGGACACGTCCAGAGCTCAGGTCTCTGGCAGAGGCAGGCCTGCAGCCTCCCCCTGGGACAGCCTGGGCTCCCCAGGCCTGAAACCCAGGGTGGAGCTCACAGCCAGAACCAGTGTGCCACGGAGAGCACACCAGATCATGTCAGAGCATACCAGATGAAAAGAAGAAAGGATAGAAGAGAGAGAGATACACACAGAGAGAGAAACAACCCTGATTCTTCTGGGCCTAAAATAAGACGAGAATGAGATCCGAGCCCCTCCCCCAACCCCTCCTTAAGAGAGCGAGTGAAAGGAGCTTTCAAAGGGCCACAGAGATCACAGCTCACTACAGACACACACCCACACCAGTACACACACACATGTGCACACACATGTAACACGCACACACATGCACATGTGCATATATACATGGGGTGGACACAGACATATATTCGAATAAGCAAACATAAACAGAGATATTCACTTATACAAATACACCAGAGATACACACACACAAACACACATATTCATAGACAAATACATACTCATATATATATGTATAGATATACATGAACACAGATACATGTTCATATATGTTTATATATATACACACATACATGAACAGGTATTCACACAGACATACATAGTGCACGTGGACAAACATATACATAGATAAATATACACCTAAATATGCATGCATGAACCCAGATACACACACACAAATACACAAATTTGCACTCAAATTTAAAGCATGAATAGAAACAGTCACATACAAACAAAAACATAAGTACATTCATACAGACACACCTGTACACAGACAGATACACGTTCAAATACACGTATATGAACAGAGATTTTGACATATACACAGGGGTGCACATATACACACATCAATGTATACACCAATATGTATACACGAATACAAAGATTCATACACACCAGAGATATGCACACATACAAACATACATATTCATAGACAAACATATGCTCAAAGATGCATCCACAACACAGATCACATGCGCACACACACATCAGCATTCCTCCTGTCGCGGCCCCTAAGGTCAATCTCTGCTTAGCACCTGTTTCCTGGCATCTTGCTGTGATTCCTCCATCCCATGATCCTCTGGGCCCAAGTTGCCTTCCAAGACCCAGCCTGACTCCCTTCTCCTCTCCTCCCCCAGCCTAGATAAGGCCACTCTATGTCCAGTCTCTAAGCAGAGGGAACAATGGAAAGCCAGGATTCTTCCGGGGGAGGAAGGGAGGGCTGACTTTTATTCCAGACCCCCCCTTATCAGGGGCGGAAGGAAGGCTCTTGAGTGATCACACACCCTGCTCTTCTCCAGAGGACAGGCTTATGAAGACCTCCGGGGGGTGCAGAAGATGACAGTCAAAGGGCCCTGGCCTCACCCCCTCCTTCTCTTCCTCCAGGCAGTCGAAGCACCCGTGAAGCTCCTCAGGGTCGGCCTGCGGGAGCTTGGAAACTGAGAGTTGGCTGGAGGAGGAAGGAGATGAGGAGGCAGAGACGCTTCACACTACAGATGCCCGTGGCCCAGGAGTCCTGAGCTGGGCAGGAGGGTAGCTGGCTGGCGGGCACCTTCACAAGAACTCACAGTTCAGGTGACATCCAGGCAGGGAGTTCACAGCAGCGGGAGCCCAGGGGGCCGGTGACACCAGATCCAGGATCAGGAGCAGAGGACGAGAACCAAGGCTGCCACCTGCCGCCCGCTCTTTCTGTCCCCTGGGATCCTCTGCCCAGGGGGATGGCCCCCACCTACCACGCCAGAGCCTCCCACCTTCACTAGAGCTATGAAGACCCCATCTCCTACAGGCGTCCCCACAGCCTGCTTTCATCCAGGGAATCCCGCACACCTGTGCTCAGACCTGCTTCCTAAGGGGAGCAATTAATACCCAAGGTCACAGGTCCCCTGGGCAGGCCAGGAGTCTCTCTGGTTGCCCCCACCCCATCCTCACAAGCTCTCAAAGGCCTGGGACCCCCCAACCAGAGGAGTGGGCAGTGTGCGCTGGGGAGACGACAAGACACACCCATTGACATTCCACGTGCCCACAGAACCACCTCTTAGAAAAGCAATGTGAACCTTTACTAATTTGCCCTTGGGGGGGGGGGAGGCAGAGGCTGTGCAGGGCAGCTGACCAGGCTGGAGTAGAACAGGACTCCCGCCGTCCCTCTGTCCACTCCTTCCCCCTCCCTCAGAGGGTCCCGGCTTCCTTTCCAAGCGCTCTCTGCCCCTTCTCAGCCCACCCTTCATCAGATGCGCCCACAGGGCTTCGGAACAGATCAAGCGTCCGGCCCTGCGTCTGGCACGAGAAAGCTACATTCCTAGTTGGTAGGGGCAAGAGTCCATGTTGGGGGCCTGAAACTCTGAGATGGCTTTCAGTGCACTGGGCGTAGTAGGTAGTGGTTCTGCGTATTTTTAAGACATTTATTTATTTATTGTGTATGTGTCAGAGGGCACTGTGTGTGTGGCTGTGGAGGCCCGGGGTGACTTTGGGAATCATTCTGGATTGTTTACTTTGCTCTGGAGTCTCCTGAGCTTCACCTCTCAGGGTGGGAAGTAGAAGCCACCACCATTTCCTGCTGGCGTTTTTCTGTGGGATCTGGGATCCAAACTCAGGACCTTCTGCTTACGAGGTGACCCGAGCCCATGAGCCAGCATAAATACAGACTTATGTGCAGGAAACAGAAGTGGGAGCGGCAGGAATTGATCAGGTATCGGATCAGGGGGAGCCTAGGATGTCCTCCATCATCCAAGCCAATTTTATTGTAGCATATGTGAGTATTTATAGGAAAACATCAAAGAAGAGCAGGGCCAAATTCTGTACAGGATTATGTGAAATGTATACATTCTGGCTAGCAAAGAAAAGGCAAGGGTGACATCTGTTTCCTGAGTGGGACCAGACATGATGTCTTCAGGTAGAGTAAAAAGCAGGCATGACACTAAAAGGGAATGGACAATAAATGTCTCAAAGCAGAGTCTGGTTACTGTGATATGTGCATAATCTTGTGATTCGTGTATTAACATATCTAATGGTCTCAAATGCACAGGGAAGGAATTGCTGGGAGACGTTTCAGCCTTGCCAGTTTTGACAGTACAAAAGCAATCTAAGAACAGATAGGAGATAACTCAACTCCCAGAGTGAGGAATTGAGCCTAACGACTGTCCATTCCAGATGCTAATGCATCAAATCTTACGCCTTGACGACCCCCACAAGGAGGCAGAGGCTTAACCCTCGAGCCCTCTCTCCAGCCCCTCAGACTGTTTTTTGCTAAGGATGCAGCTAAAGATCCTATAAAGGCTTGGGACCAGTCCCTGGCCCCCAGCACAGCATCTTTCAACCCAACACGTCAATCAAGCCAGGGTTGAGAAAGGCTGAGGCTGGAGTTTTGACACCTGTCTGAATGTTGCATGAAACTGCCCAAGGCCGAAGTTCACAGGAGGAAGCAGCAGCCATGGAGGAAGTCGCATTATGGACACATCCTGGAGTTCAGGAAGCATCGTAGCTTGTGGTCCGGCCCGGGCTTTCCACACACCACCAGAGTGTCCCCAAAGCGCAAGCGTCCCTTCTGATTCAGACCTCCTGTGGCATCATTGAGAACTCGATGGGTGCCAGGGCCCTGGGGCCCCAGGGGTGTCGTCACTGGTAGCATGAGATGACCACAGAGACAAATGATGAAGGATCAGAGTGGCGTGGGACATGCCAGCTAAGGAGGCTAATGGGATCAGGGAAGACATCTTGGGTGCTGGAAGACATCCCGCCTTGTGAAAACTGGAGGAAGAGGCCCAGACAGTGGGGTCTGTATGCATAAGCCTTGGGGTGCAAAGGGTTATGTGCAACAGGAAGAAGGGATGATCTGGATGTGGAAAATGGGAGCCAGCGCAGGGCCCCATCCTGCAGAGCCTTGAAACTGTGTGAGTTTATTCCAAGAGTGATAGGAAGCTTCTGGAATCAAAAGTCCCTGGCGGCTCCCTGATGGGAAGGATTCAACACAGTCCTGGATGGGGAGCCTGACTGGGTCCATGTACGGAAGCCTGCAGGGCACAGCCCTGAGTGGTCCTCGGGGGGGAGGGGGAGATACCACCACAGCTGTGGCATCTTTGCAATGCCTCCAACGGGGCCTGACAGCAGAACCCATAGGATCTGGGCCGCTGCAGGCAGAGGGGTTCTAATCTCCCAAGACATGGAGTCCTGTTGGGCATGCCCCCTGGGGACTGGGAGCCTGGGGCACCCACATAGTCACTAGGGGCTCCCCCCACGTTCTCTCATGCCTGGCTCAGGTTCTGATGTGCTTACCAACAAGCCAGCCCGTCCTGCAGAGGGAACAAGGTGTGGGCATAACATGGACTCCGCGCAGAGGCCCGGGTCCGGGAGAGTCTACGGGCACAGACGGGCAGAGATCAGGCAGTGCTGTTGGCATCTACAGGGGCCCGGGGTGGGGTCCCTTCCCAGCGGAATGGGTGGCCCTGTGGCCAGCGGCTGAGGCGGAGCAACCCCGTGAAGTTTAGTTTCTGCAACTGTCCTGGCTGTTCCGGGAAACGAGCCTGCCCAAGACTGAAGCCCATGGGAAACAGCTGCCTGCATGGTGACGACACCCCTAGAGACCCCGGGGCGTCTCTGCCTGCCGTTAGCCCTGGCTTCCCGGGGCTGATGGGGAACCAGGCTCCCAACACAAAGCCTTCCAGCCGGCCCAGGAGCATAGCACCCCCGGGAACGGTGGCCGGCCGCTGCCCACAGAGTTGGTCTGTGTGGAGCAGAGCCTTTGCCCAGAGCCTCTGTGTGCTGCGGGCAGGAACTGGCAGCTCGGCCTCATCCCCGTCCCCCTCCACAGGAAGGAGGTGGCCGAGGGATGCTGCAGGCTCCGTGGCATTAGGGTGGCCGCTGGCCATGATGTGGTCAGTGGAGGGAGGTTCTTCTGCCATGTGGCAGCTTGCAGGTCCTTAAGAGACGCATGCAGCATTGCCTCTGCCTGTGTATTTGCATGTCTATATGTGTGCTTGTATGTTTGCATGAATATATGTGTGTTCATACGTTTGTATGTACATGTGTTTGTATGTATGTATGTGTGCTTGTGCATTTGCATGAATATATGTGTTTTGTGTGTGCATGTATATATATGTGCTTGTGTGTTTGCAAATATATGTGTGTTTGCATGTATGTATGTGTGCTTGTGTATTTGCATGTATATGTGTATTTGTATGTATATATTTTGCTTATGTATATTTGCATGCATGTATATGTGTTTGTAGTGTCTACATGTATATATGTGTGTCTGTGTGTTTGCAAGCATATATTTGCATTTGTGTGTGTTTGCATGTACATATTTGTTTGTATGTAAATATGTTTGTGTGTGTTCATATGCATGTATGTTTCTGTGTGTTTGCACATATATGCATTTATGCAGACTGCTTGCAGCAAAGGCAGACTTCTCCTGGAAGTAGGGTGGGACTAATCCACCTCAAGGCCCACCCCTTGTGACTGCCTTCCTCCAGCAAGGCTCCACCTCTCAAGGTGCCATGACCTTGCCAGACACATGAGATTGTGGAGACACATTTCAAACCATGACACATATATATGTGTGCTTTCATACATATATGTGTGTTTGTGTGTGTTTGCATGTATATATGTGTATGTTTGCATGTATGTATCTGTGTGGTGTGCCCACATTTGTGTATGTTCAACATTCATATGGTGTCAGAATCTTCTACTGTTCTCCACCTTACTTTTTGAGACAAGGTGCCCTGCCTTCCCTGCGTGTCATCCTGCCTCCCACCCGGCGCTATCCCCTCCCCGCAGCTGTGGGCCAAGGCAATGACCCCTTTCTGCCTCCAGTTGCCTTGGTCAGCATAGTGATCACACAGTGGCAGAACAGTGCCACCACATGACAGGGGTGGGTTTCATTGTGGCGTTTCACGCAGCCGCGGTATCATTCTTTGTTCTTACCCATCCCAGCTGCCTCCACTGGCCCCCCTGCCTGTCCCCTTCCTCCCCCCAAACAACCCTCTGTCTTTCGCGTCCACACAACATGTGTACATTGGCCTTGGTTTTATTTCCATGTTTGAGGAGGTCCCGTGGAGCCCATAGTGCCCATAGCGGCATCTTCTCTTTACAAATGCGGGAGTCAGCGGCAAGTGAGGGACCGAGGTACCAATCCGGCACGCAGGAGCTCTTTCTAGAAGGAGCCCTCAAAGTGAGCAGTTTGAGAGTCTCCTATTGCTCCATGTGGAACGACACATTGCCTCTTACTAGCCTCGTTTTCAAAGGGAGGGGCCTCGAGGCTCCCACCGTCCCTCTCCGCACCTTTCCCCCACTGCCTCCCATAGGAAGAGGCGACCCACCCAGGATGCCAGTTCTGCTCTCTGCCCGGGACTCGCTGCTGGCCCTGCGCCTGCCTGAGCACATCGGCGAAAGGCTGAGGTTTCCAGCCTTAAACCACATAATCCGCCGGGTCGGAGAGATGCTCCTGTGTTTCTCTGCCTGGCTCCCGAGCTGGTTGTGGAGGAAACTCGTCCTGGAGCCTGGGCCACCCAGGGTGGGCGAGAAAGTCAGGCCTTTGCAGCCCCGCGTCACAGCCCTCCTTGCCCCTGCCGGCCCTGTGGCTGTGCTTGCTTGAGCTCATGTTCTGGGCTCAGAAGCTTCGGGAGAGCCCACCATCTCCAGACATCTGGTCTCCAGCACAAAAGCCTGCCGGGCGGGATGAAGAAATAGGAGGCGGAGCTTTGATTCCTGTCCATAGGGACCCACAGCTGGGCTTCTGCCGGGTGACCCGAGATTTGGGAAGGACACTTGACTGACAATTTGGAGGGTCATTCAGATTCTCAGTGGTAGGGCTGGTACATCATACAATCAACCAATCAATCAATCAATAAAACGGAAAGAGTCTACTCCAAGGCTCTGGGAATATCAAGGAAGGAGAGTGTGGTAAGAGCCTGAAGGGGGGCAGGGGAGGGGCAGCCAAGCAGTATGTTCTGGACATGACAGGCTGTAGCATCCGTGAGCTCACTGAAGCTACTACGCCCACTTCCATAAGACAGGATTTGGCCTATCAGCCTTTCAGCACGCAAAGGATCTGAAGAGGCCTCCCCATCTCTCTGAGAGATGATGAGGATTAATGCTGAATGGGGGGGGGTGCTTCCTCGGCGGGGGTGCTTCCTGGGTGGGGGTGCTCCCTCGGTGGTACCCCACTGATGTAAGATTCTTGCTCCAGCAAGTACTTTGATACCTGCTCTCTAAGGCCACCCACTGAAACTCAGTAGGCCACACATGCGAACAGACATGAACATAGGAGGGAGACCAGCAGGGACATAGGGTTGGGGTGGGGAGGGAGGGGACTCGAGAGATGGCTCAGAGATTAAGCCTCTGCCTTGCAAGCAGAAGGATCTGAGTTCAGATCTCCAGATCCATGTAAAATCTGCAGGTGGAAATGGTGGCAGCCTATACTTTTCTGGCCCTGGAAGCCAGAGCCTGAGAAACCCCAGAGAAGTGCAAATAGGAGGTAGAGCAATCCAGGATGATTCCTGTAATCACCTTTGGGCCTCCACAGGGACGCACAGTGCCGTCTGATACACACACGCACGCACGCGTGCACACACACACACACAATAAGTAAATAAATAAATATTAAAATAGAAGAAGGAAGAGAGGAAGAGGAGGGATGTCACGGCAAGAGGAGATTCAATGGAACTAGAGATTAAGGTGTTTAACTGTCATAAAAATCACCGTATTCTTGTGTGAAATTCTAAATGAGTAATAATAAACAAAATAGAACTCAGAACCAGAAGACAAAAAAGCTTCTGCGAGGAGAGTTTTCTGGAAGCTTCAGTTTCACATCCCCATGAAGAATCAAAGGCTCCTTTGCAGCTGGCCGTTGCACAGTTACCATCACTGCAATCCCGCAGCCTCTGCTGTTACTGTGCAGAGAAGAAAAACTTCAGGAAGTTCCCTGGCAGAACCCAGGCCAGCATGTCACTCACTACTTGGGCTGCAAAGCCAGCTGCCCCCTCCTGCGGCAGCTGGTTCTCTGGCTAATGTGGTGACTTCGACACCATGGCCCGGGTGCTACCAGAAAGAAGTGACCACCTCACCTTAGCCCTGCCCCTTGTCATTGATAGAAAGGTAGGGCTTATTACCACCCAGCCACCACCACCCCTCCCAAAGTCCCAGCTGCTGTTCTGCCAAGGAAGAAAGAAACGAATGAGAAAACTTCAAAAGTCATTGGGGCTGGAGCGGTGGCTCGATGAGTCTAGCAACTGCCGTGTAGACATGAGGACCAGAGTTTAGATCCCCAGCAAGTACCCACAGGCAGGATGGCATGAGTCTGTACAACTCTAGCCCTGGGGGTTGGGGGGCGAGGGGTGGAGTCAGGAGGATCCTGGGGGCATAGTGGATCGGCCAGTCTAGTCGAAAAAGTTGAGTTTCAGGTTCAAAGAGACACTCGGTTTCAAAAAGTAAGTAATGAGAAGTAATGGTTGAGGACCTCCGCACATATCCTCACAGGCAAGCACACCTGCATGCACGTGCATGCGCGCACGCACACATACACACCTGTGCCTGCATACATGTTGTACACATATGTGCATGTATATGTACACACACATGGGTGCGTGTACACACACCTGTATACATGCACACACATGCATGCGTACACACACACCTGCATACATGCATACACATGCATGCATGCACACACACCTGTATACATACACACACATGCGTGCACACACACCTGTATACATGCACACACATGCATGCGTACACACACACCTGTATACATGCACACATGCATGCGTGCACACACACCTGTATACATGCACACACGCATGCGTGCACACACACCTGTATACATACACACACACACGCATGCGTGCACACACATCTGTATACATGCATACACACACATGCATGCATGTGTACACGGGGGTGGGGGGGAGAAGGATGTAGATTTCTCACTCTGTCCTGTCTCGGCTCAGCAGATGGCAGCATCTGAGTACAAACCTGGCCTCTGAGTTCAATCCCTGCAGCCTTTGCAAAGCGTCGAGACGCATTCCAGCCAGAGTTCTTTCTGATACACTCACCCTACACTCGTACCCCATCCTTACCCTGCATCTCCTAACCTGCACAGAAAGGCACCCTTGGCTCTCGGATGCCCCTCTGCCAACCTGGAGCTGCATCGAGGGTCCCTGAGGCAGGCTGATCCTCTTTCAGCCCAGCCGTGTCTAATGCTGCACAGGCTGCGACCACCCACCCCTGATCGTGTGCCTATATGCACGGGTGCTGCGTCAGTCAGTGCCCACTTACATGGGAAGGGCTCAGCTCTGAGGTGCCCCCTCTGCCCTTCACCTGGGCGCACGCAGGGCTGAACGGGCAGAGCTGGTCTCCACCTGCAAGCCGGCTGGGCTGCGTCCCATCGTGTCGCTGGGAACATTCTGGATCCTCCACTGCTGAACCCCTCGTGTGCTCCAGAATGAGGTTCCTGTCATGGTCAGATGCAGGAGTCAGCTTGAATTGGGGGGGCTAGTCAAGGCAGTTGAGTTAAATCCTAGGCAAGCCTGCAGGAGGCTGTCCGGTTGATGGAGCCCCAGCCCACGGTGGCGGGGCTAGGTCCTGAGCAGGTGGATGGGTGGGGGAGTTGGCTCCGTACTTTGGCTGGCATTTCCATGCGGATGCTCTGGCAAGTGAAGGTTGGTCCTGTCTTCAGCGATTCCTGCGGGCGTGGCGGGGCCAGTTCCCTCGCCTCCTGGCATTGGTGTGAACTCTCCTGCCAAGCCGAACTGTGCACTGTAACTAGAATCCTGAGCTGAAATAAGCCCCTTGGCCCCGAAACTTGTTTGGCCGTGTATCTCTCAGCAGCATGGGGACAAACTGCAAAGTATCTCAAAAGGAGTTTTATGGATTAAAAAAAAAGTGACCCTCCTAGAAAGACCTGACCCAATCAGGCCTCTCAGGAGACAGCTCGAAGGGCGGGGTGTCCCCTCGGGGGCTGCGGCTCTGGCCCAATAGGTCCAGTGCTTGCCTGGCCCGCAAGAAACGGTGGGTGAGATTTCAGCGGTGCCTTGACTTTCACTACATAAGAGTTAAATGTTTGACCAGAGAACTTGGCCAAGATCTGCCCCGCGGCTCCACGCTCAGCCCTGACTGGCCACTTGACCAGGCTCCGCTGGCTGCCCTGAGCCTGGCATCCAGGCCCGTGGAAGCTCTGGCATTTCAAGCCGCTGAGCTTGTGGTTCTCCGTGAAAAACGGCCTCTCGGGAGCCGGGGCAGGAGGCTTCTGGAAGCAAACGACTGTCCCCGGGCCAGAACTTCCCTGGGGAAAGAAGATGCGGCTCAGCTGGCAGAGTGCTTGCCTGGCAGGCACGACATCCTGGGTTCGGTCCCCAACCCCACCTAAAAGCAGGAATGGTGGCGCACCCCTATAATTCTGGCACCCAGGAGTTGGAGGCATAAAGATCAGACATTTGAAGTCATCCTCTTCTTACATAGTAGGTTCAAGGCCAGCCTGGGCCATGGGAGGACTCTGTTGGAATGACAGAAAGAAGGAAAGGAGAGAAGGAAAGAGGGAGAGAAGGAGAGAAGGAGGGAGAGAGGGAGGAGGGAAAGAGAGAGGAAAGGAGAGAGGGAAGAAGAGAGAAAGGGAAGGAGAGAGGGAGGGAAGGAGAGAGGGAAGAAGAGAGGGAGGAAAGGAGAGAGGGAATGAAGGGAAGAGAGAGGGAAGGAAGGGAAAGAAGGGAAGGAAGGGAGAGAAAGAGACATACTTCCCTGAACAGTGGATAATTCACTATACTAGACTGTTCAGAGATTCTCAAATGGTGTCGGCCATCACAGCTCCCTGGGGGGCACCAACGCTGTGGCTTTCTTTGCTCCTGAGCTTCCTGTTCAGGGGTTTGGGCAGCACCTGGACATGTGCTTGCCCAGCGGAGCAACACTCGTCACCCAGGGGTCTCACTTTGGAAGCCACTGCTGCATTATAGACAAAGGGGCATTCATTTTTTTAAAAAAATATTTCTACATCTCTCCTTTCCACACAATGACCAAAGAATCCTGACTAGGTTTTTGAAACCAGTTTCTGGTTTTTTTTTTTGAGAGACTGCAAAGCTTGATACTCCTTCAAACACTAAATGCTGGCCATGTCATCATTTTATTTGATGGAATGAGCGACTCCATGGCCACATTGCATCCTTTCTTTTTCCCTTCATTCCTTTTCTTCCGTCTTCCCTCCTCCTTCCCTTCCTTCCTTTTCCTCCTTTCTGACTTCCTCTGTGGTACTGAGGACCGACCACAGGACCTAGTGTGTGCCAGGTAAGTGATCTGCACTCAACTAACTACATCCCAGTTAGCTGCTTAAGAAAGGAAGGATTTCCTGGGGTTTCCCCGGAGATTTCGGTCCCTCGTGGAAGTGAAGGTGGGGCAGAGGGTGTGCACTGGACTTTAATGGCATGAAGGGCTGAACGCAGAGCCCGCCTGCAACTAACTAACCCTCAAAGGCCCACTGCCAGGGACCCACTTCGTCCAGCCAGCCACGCTGCCACATCTGTGTGTGTCGGTTTGAAAACCTTACCTTCTTCTCTTTCCTCAGGTGCAGGGTCAGACGGAGGACCTGCAAGGTACCCGTGCACCCGTTTCCCACCACGCTCGCAGCCTGCAGGCTTCCGCCCCTGCCACGCGGCTGGGGCGTGGTTCTGAGGGCTGCTGCTCCTCCAGTCGTGCTCTGTCCTAGGTGCACAGAGCTGTGGCCTGTGCCGTGCTGACCTTCCGGGCCATCTGACAGTGGACAACTGTGGAGTCTTGACTCCAAGACTATTTAAGACAAGATGTGGAGGTGCATCTCTTGGCAGCGGGAGGGGGTGAGGGGGTTGGGCAGGGAACACCGTCTCCCAGAGCAAGTCAGAAGGGAGAGGAGAGGTGGAGGGGCTGAGGTGGGGGGACTCATGTATTCACCAGCCTGAGCTGGACAGGGCTTTAGAATCAGAAGGGGACCGAAGCCGAGGCTTGACCCTGGCACATGCTTCAAGACAAGTCAGGACTTCACTTATTTGGGGAGCTTGGGATGCTCCGATTGTCTCAGAACCTCCACAGGTGTTGAGGCCCTTGGATTTGCTGAAAGCCTGGGTTGGGGGCGGGGCAGGGGTGTGAGAATCTAACTGAAAACATCTGTGACCATCGGCGCTAATCCCCAGGCATGCGCTCGATACTGCCCTCATAATGCAGTCTTGCAAGGGACCAAATGTGTGCTGTGCACATTTGCATGCAGTCTGCATGGAACATAGGCATGACTTGGCTTTCTCTGCAAAGTAGGAATGACTGATCTTTCCCTTAGAACTCTCTGGGTCACCCACCCACCCGCCCACACCCCTGCCCCCTCAACCCACAGAGCCGCCAGCTTTCAAGTTTTCCCTCCTGTGTGATGATTGATGGTTGGACTCCTCTTGAGCCCAGTAATGAGGTTGTCTGAAGCTTCGTGATCGTAGCCCACCGAGTTCACAGAGTGTTGCCAAAGCATCCAGCGCACTGGGGTTTGGCAAACACGCTTCCTCATAGCAAAGGGATTGCGAGGGGCTGAAGGAGCCCGAAAGACCAAGAAGAGGCCAACTTGGAGGCGACTCAGGATAGCTGGGGCTTTGGCCCGTTCCTCCTCCAGAGGCGACCGAGTGATGCCGCCTGTGCCACCTCGCTGCCAACATAGGAAGCGTCCATCGCATGAAGGAGACACCAAGTGTCCAGGGAGACTGGGGTGGGAGCAGAGAAAAGGGAGAGTGGGAGCATCGCCTCGGGACTGAAGAATCTGGAAGCCACGTGCCTGGATGAGTCTAGAGCAAGAAGACCAGAGCAGCCGTCCATCGGGGAGACCCTCAGAAGGACAAGGCACATGGCGAGGTCAGAAGCAATCCCGTGGGTGCACGTGCATGGTGTCTGCTGGTCCACCTGTACTTATCCACGTGGGCTACACATGCATATCTGCACACAAATACGGATGCGTGTGCCGTGTAGTCAGAGCACACTTTGGATGTGGCTCCTCTTCCCACCCTCTTGATTGGCAAGTCTCTCATCGGCCTGAAGCTCTTGTCAAGAGGCCAGGGCAAG
Source organism: Typhlomys cinereus (assembly GCA_023101885.1). Classification (NCBI taxonomy): domain Eukaryota; kingdom Metazoa; phylum Chordata; class Mammalia; order Rodentia; family Platacanthomyidae; genus Typhlomys; species Typhlomys cinereus. The sequence goes on along the minus strand of JALPQD010000516.1, from coordinate 834,679 downwards.
GGTGGCCAGCAAGCTCCAGGATCTACTGTTCCTTCCATCTCGCCATTGCTGGCACCACAAGAGCAAGCCACTTACCTACATCTTAAGTAGGGACTGGGGAATCGAACTCGGATCCTCACACTTGCAAGGCAAGCACTTTACCTGCTGGGCCCTCCCTTGGCACATCATGGCGAAAAGCATCTACTATCCATGCACGACTAATTTAGCAACAATAACGTGATCTGCATTAACAGTCAGTGGTTGGCTCGTGCAGTCAACAAACACAGGAATGGGGGTGATTGTGCCCGTATGTACAGAGCTGGGATTTCTCAGTGGCATCCATCCTAATTATGGAGTCTTCTCTCCAGAAGGGGAGATGTTTTGGTCTCTGTGTTGTAGTGTGGGGTAGGAGCAGGAGAGACTGGGCCCCAGGGCATGGCAAGGTCCAGGCTGTCGGGACGTGCAATGTCTCAGGTATGTGACTCTCACTTGAACAAGTTCCCGAACGAAATAAAATCAGCGCACAAACCCACAACATTCAGTGCTAATTTCGGTTCAGTGCTAATTTCGGTTAAGCAATCAGTCAAAAAATAAATGAATGAATGAGTAAAAGCGTCACGGCAGACTGCTGGTGAACTTGGTTTGCCATGCTAGGCCAAGCTTATTTTATTACATACATTCTGCATTCTAAGAACTAGTTACTTCGTATTGTAAACATTAAGCATTACAGAGTTAAAATTCAAGGCCACATGATATCATCGGATTGTCTTTGTTTTTTTGTTTTTTTTGTGGTGCGTCTTTGGCTGGCCGAGATCAACTCGTAGTGTATAAATGCATAAGTTATATAATTATTACATAAAAAGGAACCAAAACCCCATTGACTTGTAGACTTCACTCTGACAAGCGCACAGCGCTCGCGACTCATAAAGAAAAACTGGAGCCTGCCTACCCACAATGCCTTGCACGGTCTGATTTGGGTGACCATAGAAGTCACCGCTTATGTGACCTTGTGGAGGACAAGGCCAAAAACAAAAAATAGACAATTCCAGTTAAGAATATTTTTTGGCAAAGAGAGAAAGATACGTATATTTTTGGCTCTGAATTCTAGTCCTTCCCAGTCCTCCATCAAACTGTGTCTTTCCCCATAATACTGACAACTCATGTTTCCATGACTCCTATCTTTGGTCCCAATGCCCTAAACCAAGGCGTTGCTTCTCTCTACTCCTCTTCCTCCTCTTGCTCTCTGTCCTCCTCCTCCTCCTCCTCCTTCCTCCTCCTCCTCCTCCTCTTCTTCTGACCCTTGTTCTACCCTCACACACCCGTTCTCTGTACACATCCCCAGTCCACCTGTGGCCCACAGTTCCTCTAATACTGCAGAAGTTGAAACTCTGGGTCATTTTCACAGTTGGACAGAGCTCAGAGCGCTCCATCAAATGCAATGCGTCAGATTTCAACGAAGACAGTCAGCGCAGGACGCTGAGGAGCCCCACAGTCAGTCTGGCCTGCCTGGGAGTCGCCTGTCTCTCCAGCTCATCTTCTCGTTTGGTTTTGATCGGTTTCTCTTTTCAGTACAGGTAGTTTTCCTCCCAGTGACATTACACGTGGTATATCAGGCTAAGACTGGAGGGAGCGCTATGGCTTTGGCTGAATCCCAGTCCTAAGCGGGATCAGGACACTACGGTTATACACTACTTAAGGCCACTTTCTTTGACTGTCATCTTTAGGACGTCACACTGCGTGTTCCATCGTCTTTGTCAAGTTGGACCACAGGCTGCATGTCCATGCATACTCCATCCGGAGCCCCCCTCTTTATTTCTGTGGTCATACTCTGGGGGCACCCTCCCGCTGTGAGTCTCTAAGTCTCCCCGGCTTCCTCCCCCAGCCCCGGCAAGGTTTTCCAATCCCCTTGAGGCACTTTTGATTTTTTTTTTTTCTCTGATCAGAGTTCGTGGCAATGACTAGGTGATTGTAGGTGGTTGGGAAAGGCCTCCGCCGGGTCTCTAGTAGTAAGTACCCAGGTGAGACGGCATGTGGCTGGCTGGAAGCCTAGTATTTGGGTAGATCCCCCCGGTGGGTGAATTCCAGTACGGGGTTGGGGCTGCAAAGAAGCTGGAGGATGTGACCGGGAGGGCTGGGGGGTGGGGAGCCACGAAGTTCATCTTCTGGGGGTGGGCGTGATAGGAGCCCATGTACGGGAGGTCCGAGGGGTACTTGTAGAGAGATGACTCCGGAGGGTGGGGCTGGAGGGCTTGGGCAATGCCGTGGAAGTCGAACTTGTAGGCGTAGCGCTTCCCGTGGACTTTGGTCATGATGTTTTTGTCATAGTAGTAGCGAAGGGCGCGGCTGAGCTTGTCGTAGTTCATGTTGGGTTTGCTCTTCCTCTCGCCCCAGCGCCGGGCCACCTCGTCGGGGTCCGTCATCTTGAACTCCCCGTTGGTGCCTTCCCAGGTGATGCAGCTGGAGTTGGAGCTGTCAGACAAGAGCTCCAGCAGAAACTGCCACAGCTGGATCTGGCCACTACCTAACAGGGGGAGGAGGGGACACAAAGCGCCAGTGAAAACAGAGTCGCTTGTCCCCACGGGATGCCGTGGTCCAGGCCCGACCCCTCCCAATCTCTCCCAGGCTTGGGCATTGCTGCTCTCATCTCATGGATACACAATACTGGGCTGGACACCGGCTTATCCACACCCAGATATTACAGGCCGGACTCACGAGGGAGCCACGCCAACTTCCTGCTTCACCGATGAACTAAATCTGTGCATCAAACACGTCCTCCCCCCCCCCCGCTACAGTTCTCGGGGGACCAGGCAGGATCATAAAGAGCTTCAAGGAGGACAGACATGTCTTAAGCATTCATCCCGATGCTATTTCCTCCTGAGAGCATCTCTCTCCAGCTAGTCACTGCACACGTGCTGTGTGCTATGTCTCCTCTCTGCCTTTGTCTCTGGGGACGCTGACCTAGCCCAGGGTTTCGGGACTCGCAGATCCAAGTTTTTCAGGTATGCAGAGACCCCATCAACTACTTCCTTCACAGAGCAACAACTCGACCTGGAATTTGGGGATGGAAGAGCAAAACTTTCCTATCTTCTGAGGCAGAAAAACCATCATGTGGATGGATGGTAATAATGACTTCACACCATTTATTTTGGCTAGGTCGAAAGAAATAATAAAAATCAGATTTAGGAAGTGAACATCTAAAAGTTTATGGAAAAAAAAATAGAGAATGGAAGTAAACATAGTTAATCCAACAAAACATTTGGCTGGCGCTCAGCACACAATTCTGTCCAAACTTTTCCTAGCACAGAATTAACATGCTCGGAATGAGGAAGTTTAGAAAAAAGAAGTCGGCTCGGTTTCAAACCAGACCACCCATTTCCAGTTCTGAGCTAAAGGCTGCACAGCGGAAATGCACATACTGCCCGGCCTGGGGATGCCAAGCATGTGAGGTAGTGACTCCTAAAGTGATCTGGCCACAGCTACCTGTAGCCAGAGGTTCTGGGAAGTGAAAGGAAGTGGTGGCTTTATCAGAAGGAGCTCATGTATGAGGGCATCCGAGTCAGAATTTTCTCTACCCCATAGAGCACTCATTTATTTACATGTGGGTATATGACTGTATATGCACATACGGGTGCCTCTGTGGGTGTGTATGTGCACATGCGTGGGTGTGCATGTATGCTGTGTGTATACATGTGTGTGATGCATATGTATGTGCATGTGTAGATACATATGTGTTTAGTATATGTGCACATGTATAGGTGTGCAGGTGTGTGTGGTGCATGTGTGTGGGGTTGCATGTGTGTGTTCACATGTGTGATATATGTGCATATGTGTCACTACACGTGTGTGGTGCATATGCACGGGTATGCATGTGTGTGATACATGTGTGTAAGTGTACATGTGTGTGGTTCATATGAGTGCGCATGTGTGTTTGTGCCTGTGCATGTGTGAGGTTGTGGATGTGTATGGGTATGCATGTGTGTGGTGTATGTGTGTTTGGTGCATGTGCGTGGGTGTGCATTCGTGTGGTGCACGTGTGTGGGTGTGCGTGTGCAGCCAGAGGACAGCCCGGCTGTCATTAGGCATCAAGCCCCTCACTCTCTACGACAAGGCCTCTCACTCTTCCGGAACTTTCCAGGCACGCCAGGCTGACAGAAGCCTCCAGGGATCCTCTACCTCAGCTGCCGCAGAGCCAGGGTGGCAAGCCTGTGCCAGGACACACGAGGTCCTGGTCAAACTCAGACACTCTTGCCTAAAGCACCAGGTTTCCTGAGGTAGCTACCCAGTACCCATCTAGTTCTTTTGATTCAGAGAAAAATCTAGGGACATTGTTCTAGCTGCTATAATCCAGCACTTCCAGTTGACTCTGACCTCCAAAGGGAGGAGCGGGCCACTACTCCCAGTCATGGTGGATGTCAGGAGGAGCTAAGCTATGTATTTTAGAAGCTTCTGAAGTGAGTGGGAGGCAGGATTTTCCTTTAAACCCCAGGCAGGCACTGCCCTGGACTTGTTAGAAAAAATTACCTTTTATGATATAAGTAACATCATTAGACATGATGCAATGATGAAAATGTTAGCTGGCAAGCATTCGTGAAGTTGCTGTAGTGTAAAAATTATAAATTGTCTCTTTCTACATACTTCCCACGAGCCCCCTTTCTAAGCTGTCCAACTCATGGACTTCATTTCCATGTGGGCTCCATGCAAATGGATGTTTGCGATCCCATCTGCACAGGGTGTGGGAAAGGCCAGCGGCTTTAGAATACATTCTGGAGAGGGATCGCTTTCAGTCAAGCAACACATTTGAAACATATTAGCAGCTTGTAGCTCATCGCAATGGAAGTCGCGGCTGTTTTCAGAACAACTCACAAACTGTTCTCAACCAGGTTGTGTTGCTTCCACCACTGCATTAATATGCATTGAAAAAATACAAAGAATGACACGAGAGAACCATATGGTTTTAGCATATATATTGTAACCAAGGGATTAAAACTTGAAAAAGAAATTCTACGGATGACCCAGGACCAGGAGGAACCACGGGTTTGGGATTTAACAGCTTAACATATGCCTCGCTGTAAACATACACGGTTGTTTGAAAATAAATATTTGGGGTCAGCTTTCTCCCATAGAGAGCAATCCCACAGGTTTGGTAGAGATGCAGAGACTTGCTTCAGCAGCCAGTAACACTTGGTGTTTGTTCAGACGGGCATTGCCTCTTAGGAATCTGTCCCTCACCTACTTCCCTTAGGCACGTACATGTTTAGAGTCCCATGGCCAGAGCCCAGGGAAGTTGGAGAAACTCGGTTCTCAGCTGTTCTACTAGTACCCAAAGGGGCCCTGCGGTCTATGGGCAGCTACAACGGAAGACTACAGGGGCGCCAGAGACACAGGGCTCACCATGCGTGTCACGTCTCGTGCTCTCTGAGAGCAGATTCTCTTGCAGAGATGCATGCCAATGGCAGCTGACCTTCTGTGGGTCTTTCAACCTTGTTTAGCTTCACGCTAGAGAAATAAACATTCAGTTTGCACTCACAAGATGGCTATGACGTCCTGCCTTGGGTGCCAGCATAACTGCCGCGCATCTGAACCCGGGCAAACAGAGCCATCTGGCGGGCACTGTTGGTGACACGCAGGCACTCTCTTCTTATGTCTAAATTCAGAAGCTGACCCTCATGTTCCCGCTAACCCACAACTCCCACTGGAGACGAGACCTTTGCAAAGGCAAGCTCAGCAGAGTGGTTACGCTCACGCTGGCTTCCTTCTGAAAAGAAGGAACCTGGGGCTGGAACGGGGCTCAGTCAGTAAAGTACTTTCTTGCCAGCGTGAGAGCCTGAGTTTGATTCCCTAGAACCCACTGAAAAGAGAGGAGGAAAGAAAGAACAAAGGAGGAAGGACGGAAGGGTCAGAAGGAGGCGGGATGGAAGGAGGGAGGGAGGAAGCTGACTGTGACCTCCACGCGCTTATAATCCCATCGTTGGGAAGGTGTAGACAGGCAAATAAATCTCTGGGGCTCACTGACCAGTGAGCCTATCTAGAAGGTTCTAGGTCAGTGAGACGGTCTATCTAGAAAAAATTAGAGGGGCCAGAGAGACAGCTTGGGGGTAAGGTATGCTCACGAACCTTCCGCCTGAGTCTGAACTATGTGGTGAAACAGAGCGCTGATTTGTGAAAGTCTCCTCTGACCTCTACCTGTGGTCACACCATGGCACACGTGTGCACCTTCCTCTTCCCTCCCCTCATGCACACATAAGAAAATAAAAAACTTTTTCAAACACTTAGAAAAAGGAGGACAGAGACCATGAGGTTGTCCTCTGGCCTCTACTTGTATTTGTTTATGTCACCTGTACACATAGATACACATGTGTCTGCACGTACAGACACACACACACACACACACACACACACAGACATCTAGGCATGGGGAGGACAGACAGCACAAAGAGACACAAGCAATGGTGTTCACCTGCGAGCCATGGAGAGTGTCTAAACATGGCCTTTCCTAACAGCTCAGACAGCCTCCTCAGTAACACCTGACCACAGACGACCTCAGACATCCAGTCCACCTGACCATGGGTGTCCAGTGTCCACAGCTGGGACAATGCATCCCACAATCTATTACAACACCCCACAAAACTGTTACAACTTCACCTAGACTACCATCCTATTTGCTGAAGCTAGGATTTTAATTAACCTGGCCTGCCTTATTCTACCAAGTCAAACAGTCCAGTGGGGGGTCAAATTTGCTTGGGTGAAAGGACACCTCGCCAACCCTTAGAGTGGACACTGACCCCCCCCCCCGGCAACCATGTAAGAATAAGACAGTGTGCGCAACTCACCTGGATTAGCAAGGCGGCTACTGGTGGGTCCCAGAATCTGATAAGGGTCTACAAGAAAGGAAAGAAGTCAACGCTCAGAGATGGTTGGGATTGGTAGGATAACATGTTTCTAAGTTCTCAGCGGTGAGAACATGCCTCTTAAACACGTGTCTGTTTCCTTTGTGAGATAAGGCGCCCCGCAGGCAAACAAGGGGGTTTCTTGTTGAAAGCATCGTCATGGACAGAACAGCTCGAACCCCCAGATTCCCTCAATAGCCCACAGTCCACACTAGCCCAGGGCACAAGAAGAGCACAGGCATGCTGGTCCAAGGCTGGCCACTGGGACCAGGCTGTTCTGCAAATGGACCGTGACAGCCTTCTACCGTCTGTCCACCTTGGACTTGACAGATGCTAGCGTTAGTATCCATAAAGTGGAAGGTCAACCGCAGAATTCACAGACCCTCCAAAGGGACAGCTGCATCCATGCACATGAATATTCCTGCCACATTTCACGCATGGATCTTGGAAATTTCACTTTAGTGAAATCTCAAGGCTTCTCAGCTGCATAACTGATGTCGTGGGCCTCAGCTTACTTGCTAAGTTAATCTTGGCATTTGACATTGACCCCACAGAGCAGGACTCTCTTTTAGGGCTCCTGGGAGGTGTCTAAAGCATACCTAACTGAGGGCGCTGGTCTTCAGTTTTGGGCACTGTGGAAGGAGATGGTTGAGCAGCTGAAAACACAGAAACACAAAAGACAATTAGCCATGATTTATTTTAGATGGGGTCACCGTCTTTGATGCTATTTTGTCACCATTCAAACCCATTATTTATAATCTTAGCACTCTTAATCATAATACTGCTTTTAGCACAAAAAGTATCTTACAGTAAAAACAAAATTCACTTTTATAACAAAATCAAATGCAAACATAGAACAATAAAGAACATTGTCATTATTTAAAAAAAACTAACCTATAGGTGCTACTTACAAATATAACAGAAAGAATTCAAGGAGGTTTATGAAACAAAAATGAGTTACAGTGGATGTAGGGGAATTGCCAGGCAAGGCAATCAGACAGAGCAAAGGCCCAGTGAAAGAAATCAGCAATGTTTCATTGGTGCCCAAACATCTCAGAAAGTACATCTGCCCGGGGTGACATTCAGCACCCCACATAGTTCTTCTCCCAGTGAAAGGGGGTTAAAAACCCAGCACAAACAGAATGTCTTCCTTTAAAGGGCCCCTGTGTTTGTTTGCCAATGTTGAACAGACCACAGATTAACGACAGGGTTGTGCTCCATTTCAGCTCGACCTAGCCTGCCTCGTGACAGCTGCGGGAGGCATCGGAGGCCAAGCTCGTACCTTTGGACTGAGGGGTGGGGTGGCCATGGCCAGTCCAGGCTGATCTCCTGGGGGGCTCATAAGGTAAATCTGCAAAGACAGAAGCATCAAGTAATTTTTAGAAGAGATGTCCTGTCCTGGTGTTTTCTTTTATGTCATTTAGAATAACCGCTGTGCAAGAAAACAATAATCTAATGAAATATTCATTCTAGATTCTATCAGATTCGGGTGCTATCTACAAATGACAATTTGTATATTTGGTCGATCTGAATTATTCTCTCTACCATTTAGGTTTAAAAAACTCTCTGTTGGCTGTGTTAGAACTCTCTCTGTGTGTGTGTGTATGAATAAGCACACGTGTGAGGGCGTGTGTGTAGGCCACAGGCCCATCTTAGGTGTCCTCCTCAGGTTCTGACACCTTGTTTTGTGGACACAGGTTCTTTCCCTGGCACTCACTGACGAGGCCAGGCTGGCTGGGGACATGCTGTCAAACCTGATATTTCTTGCTGGTCCTGGGGATTGAACTCAGATCTTCATGCTCTGCGGCAAGCACTTTAGCAGCTAACCCCCCCCGCCCTCTTGCTGACCCTTCTGATTCATTTTCCTCCTGTTAAGAATTCAAGACCAAAGGCCATTTTTTCACAGTCTTTGTCATAGAATGGATCCGAATCTACCCCGTTGTCTTCAGAACCATACAAGTAGAGTCCACGACTTGTAAGACTCTACCAAGTCTCACTTGAGGCTTGCTCCAAATCCAGCAGCGATATCACGCTCCTGTGCCACCCTCTTGCTGATGAGCTGCCCCCCTGAACTTCCCTTCCCATCCCTTTAGGATTCTTCCTGCTTCTATCGTCCGTCTTGGCTGGTTTGGTTCTCTTTCTAAGAGGATGGTTCCTGTTCTCCTTTTCTAAAAGAGCTCAGTGTTTCTCTAAAATGAATTTCAAGGAACAGATTCAGAACCGTCATAGTCTTGTAAGGACCTTCAGAGTGTGAGTGGATACCAGGTGCATCATCTTTCCTTACCACTTGTCCTGCAATGGACCTGCACTGCGCACGGCACACGCGATTTAACAATTACATTTCACCCTTGGTGTGCATTCCGTCAGTGACTACCAAGTTTTTTTCGGAAATATATTGCAAACCATTATTATGCCTGCTCCTACTAAGCGAGCATATGAAAAGATGTGTTCACATTCCGTCACATGATAGGGCTACTTCAGAACCCAGACACAGTTATGGTCGAATACATCTGTAATCCACGTTCTTGATAAGTAGAAGCATGAGGATTCGGGAATTCAAAGCATTCTTGGCTATGCAATGAGTTTGAAGATGTCTGAGCTACATGAAACCCCGTCTCAAAACACACAAGACCTGGGCGTGGTTGTTCATGCCTGTTATCCCAGTACTTGGGAGGCTGGAGCAGGAGGATTGTTACACAAGGTCGAAGCCAGCATGAGCTATATACTGAGTTTTAGGGTAGCCTAGAGTGAGACCCCGTCTAATGTAAAAATAAAAAATAAAAAAAAAGAAAGGAAAAAAGAAACACAGCAAAACAAGAAACAATGAAAGTAAACTCTGACTTCTTGGATCACAGGGTCTGAGTTCAATGTCATTCTGAGCCAAATGAAAGCCAGGACCAGAAACCACAGCAGGTGTCCTGCCACCAGACGCCAGGACGTAGCCAGATACGCTGACTTGGAGAGCAGGAGATGTTATTACACTAAATCGCTCTTTAAGCAAATCGTTTAACCTGATTTAAAACTGGCTGGTGGGCCAGCCTTCAAAGAGCTGGGCTCTGTTACCGAATATGCGTTTCTTCCTATTTGCACGTCCCAAAGAGAACAGAAATCATACCCGAGGTGAAATTCAAGCCAGGAAGCCTTAATTCAATTGGCCTGTTTGGCTGCCAGTGTCCCAACTCCTGTGGTCCTGAAATTCTACTCTCATGGGCTCTGGAGGCTTAGATGGTTCTCCTCCTCTTTTCTAAACTGCTATTCCTCACTCGGTAGCAATTTTGCATTCAGGGGCTGTCTCTGGAGTTGGGACTGCACATGGGAATTCAATGTGCAGCCGCTATTGAATTACAAGTAAATGTCAACATAAGTCTCTGAGATCATTTAGCAAGCAGATTCTCAGCCAATTGCATTTTTTCCTTAAAAAAAAAATATGATCAGCCAGAATTTTTAATATGGGAATTGCCTCTGAAAGAAGAATTTACTAGGCAAGACAGTCCTAACCGCCTGTCTAACTAAGGCCAGACTGACCTACCAACAAAAGCTTATTTACAACTGAGTGAAAAGTGAGGTGTCATACAAGGGTCGCTAGATGTTACTTCTCAAAATGTGGCCCATGGACTAGTGACAAAAAATACCTGATAGATAGAAGAGCAGAATCTTATGCTGGACTTACACAATCAGAGTCAGTGTATCAGCACAGCACTTGAAAGTTTGCAAGAATTTGAGAAAACCTCCATTGCTCTTCTATGAATCCCCATTCCGGAGAAAAGCTGTTATCTAGACGGTGCTGAGACAAATTTCAAACCGATCTGAGAGTTCACGACTGACCCACTGTACTGCATGCAAACGAGGTCACAGACCAACTGCGACCAGAACCAGCGGAAAAGTCAAAGCCAAGAAGCACCCAGGCCAGCTCACATACGACGGCTGGTAAAAAAACAATCACCAAACTACAAGATCAAAATATGCTGAAGCTCTATTCATGAAAATCCTTTTGAGGATGAATCACCAGCTCTATCATCCCTTGGGAATAAGCCAGGACCTAAACATCACCGACTCATGTCTCCTTTTCAGCCAAGTATTTGAGAGGTCTGTGGGAATGAGTGATTGACATGTTCGTGAACACACTGTGAACGGAGATGAGCAAGCTCTGGTTTTCTTTTCAGAGACTCTGCGGTGTGCTGTGGCCTGACTCAGGAGACTCAGCCTTGGGAATTTCCAGAGAGAGATAAACAGGGTCCCTGCGGTGTTGGTGCTGAGTCCTTCTATTTGGGCCACTTAGGAAAATCACTATGGGCAAAGCCTCGCTTCTTGTTCTTTGCTGATAACAGCACAGGGACTTGCAATCAAATATATATTTTAACATTTAGTTATTGGTGATCATCCCCTCCATCTATCTTCAACTCTGACTTTCAAAGTGATTAACTCCTACATTGGGCAGAAGTGCCTTGCGTAAGGCTGTTTCCTGCATTCATTCTGCCAACGTAACAGTAGAAAATGATTCTAAAAATCTGAGTCCTAGAAAAGCAGTTTCACAGGCAGCTTGGTGGGGGGGTGTGTGAAGGGGAAAGGCAGAAAAGTACAGTGCATGCCATGATTTGGATTAAAGGAAGCACACATACGAAGAAGGGCCCTCCTCGTGAAGTCTTCCACATGCAGCTTTGCTGAGTGTGCTGGGAGCTAGGATTAGTTCCTGATGCTGGGTGAGACCTTTCCACCACATCCTTCCCAAGTTATCACAGAATCGGTCCACAGTCTGGCTGTCCTTCCCCTGAGGGTCAGGTTTCCCCGAGCTGCTGTCTCCTTTCAATGAGACCACTGGAAGACTTCCAGCTCTCCTGCCCTCCGCTAAGCGTCAGACGGGGGTGAACTCTGAAGCTCAACCTTATTCTTCAGGTTTCACATTGTGTCTAGGAGGTGGCTGTGGAGGTGCCTTGATGGGAAGAGACGCCTCCTGGCACCCACAAGGATGCTAACGGGGAAGGCAAAGAGCCACCGCCTGGAACCTGTCTAGGAACTCAATGGAAAGGATTGGTAGTCTCAGCCCTGGGGTGCATTAAACTGCTCTCATGGTCCCCCAGATTCTGTAAAGTCTTCTTAAAGCAAAAAGTCACGGAGATCAGGGAAGATGTGTGCGTCTTCTTGCCTAGGTGTGCGGATCTCTGCGGTTGCATCTTAGCCAGGGGCAAGCAAAGGGTGCGCTGAGCTAGCTGCCGGGTCTCAGGGTCCCCAGCTATTGGGGTCACCACAGCTGCTAACGCTGAACAGCACACCAAGTTTCGAGCTTCCACGAAGGAATAGGTAAGGTGCGTTTGTTTTTCACTTTAACACGCCTGATGGGGTTCTTGGGGGTCAGTCTAGTTTACCTTTCCACATGCTTCGCAGGAGGAGGGAGCAAGGCTTCTCAGATCAGGGAGAACCGCCGGGCCCGGGCGGTTCATGTCTGCTTTCCAGCTAGCTCCCAAACCATGTCTTCCTCGCTAGAAACAACCCAGTTTCTGATGTTGGGATCTGAGACAGGGCAGCTAAGATTCCTGTGTCCTGGGCACAGCAGAGGTCAAGGAGAGACAGCCCGGGCTCAGGGAGACATCAAGACCGGATCCCAGGAGAACGTGGAATAACTGCCCCACTCCTTGGACCAGTGAGCGCCTCGGCTATGGGGCTGACCTGGCTTAAAAGGATCTTGTGGCCCCCCACAAAGGCAGGGGTGTCTGAAGCCCTACACTCACTCTCCCTAGGGGACTGCTTCCTTGGCCCACCTCATCCCCTGGCAAATGTCCACCTCTCCCTTGGCATATGGCCAGTTCTCTGAAGGACTGATTTCCTCCCTCCTCTTGCACCCTCAGTCTCTGGGGCAGGGGAGGCGCCTCCACTACCAACTCCAGTGTTTGTGAGCACAGACAAGAACAGGCCGCCTCTGGCTCCTGGGGGACTACATCTGCTAGAACTGTAGCTAAGCCTTTCTGCTAGGTTACTGCAGTAACCCCCACCCCAAGCCCCAGGCGGGCCCCCACAGGGCAATTAACAGCCTCAAAGCCCAACAGCAGCGTGTGCAAGCCGGCCTCCTGGACCGCTTTTGGAGTCATTGCTGTGGCTAATTTCACACTTGGCGCTAGATCAGTGTTTGTTTTTGCATGAGTGATATGCAAATTAATTACTTAGTGAAATCATCTGAAAGGCATAAAGGATGATTCAAATATAAATAATAGGTCCTACAGCTCCTGCTTCGAAAAATGGCTTCTGGTCACAGGCCGGATCGCCATGGTTTGGGGGTTGTTGATTCCGTGACATGGACAGATTATGCATCGATCTTTCCGTCAACTTGAAAGAGGACAGGTTTGCTGTTCTAGCCATTGGCCTGTCACAACCAGTTAGTTGAGGAGTTACTTTGCTCCTCACTCAGTAGCTTGGACCCCTCTACTGAGGTCTTTGGAGGAAGCAGTTGGACTGAATTCAGTTTCACGAACAACTTGAGCAGCCTTCAGACTATCTGTCACTCATTTCAGACCCAGGATGGGCTGTCTGTGTCACAAGGCCTGGGGCCGGGGTTGTGGCGGGACATGGGACATGCCCATCAAGGAGGCGATCACCCCGGGGGTGTTGGCGTACCTGGCCTAGTTGTAATTCTTTGCGTAGCTTCAGGATATCCTGAAGTATTGGGGAAAATAAAAGCCGCACCCCCTGCAGACAGAAGGAAAGACAAAACACGTGAGGGTCCTTCGTCGTGGCTGCTCACCTCACACGAGGGCCGTGTCTGCCTTGCCCTGGGACAATGCAAGGTGACTTCCTCATGGCTTCCTGGACAGACCTCAGGAGATACCCAAGTCCCTGGGGCACGGGCAGATTCTGACTGCTGACCTGTTTCCTTTTTTACTTGTGTGTGTGTTGCATGTGGGTGGGTGTGCGTGTGCACGTGTGGGCGTGTGTACAAGAGGTCACTTCAGCGTGTGCAACTTTGGGAATCCTACTGATTGCTCCACCTCCTTATTGCTTTGCTCTGGGGTTTCCCGGACTCCCGGACCTTTTCTACCTGGTATTTTTTTTATACTTGATCTAAGGATCTAAACTCAGGTCTTTTTGCTTGGAAGACAAAGAATTTAACCCTTGAGCCAACCTTCCAGCCCACCTTTTCCTTTATAGAAAGATGCATTTTACCAGTTC
>JALPQD010000516.1:783155-815655 GCA_023101885.1 Typhlomys cinereus | reverse complement strand
GAGCAAGCTGATCAGCTTCTCTAGCCTAATTCACATGTTCTAGGTGTAGTAAAAGACCCTGTCTCAAAAAAGGAGGGTTAAGGAAAGATTAAGGAAAACACCTGATGTTGACCTCTAGCCTCTACGAACACAACCACACATGCATGCGTGCGCACACACATCCACACACCCACGCCCACGCATGCATGCTTCCATTGCTACTTCTAGAAATACGGCCCACGCTAAGGAAATAACAGAGGATGTGCTCAGTGATTTATTTCAAGGATGTTTTCTGTGGTGCTGTTTGTAATAGCAAAATACTGGAAACACCCTAAATGCCCAGTTGAGAGAGAAGTGATTAAGTTACAGAACATTTAGAAATGTTCTCGGAATTCCTAGAAAATGCTGAAATATGCAGATTGACACAAAAGTGATGTTCAAAGTAGATTGGACTGAAAAGTATTGAACGTTATTTATGATATAATTATATTTTGAGAGGCACATAAATAACTGCATTAAGGAGTTGGGGGGCATGCAACAAGATTCTAGCCGCTACCTCAAGAGAAACGGGAAGTGAATTTAGGATTTTTCTTTTTTACTAAACTGTATTTTCTCCCTTCTTTTCTAACATAAAGACATCAGTTAAAAATTATTTAGAAAGGGGCTGGAGAAGTGGCTCAGGGGTTAAGCCTCTGCCTTGCAGGCGGAAGGTACTGTTTAGATCCTAGACCCCACGTATAAATGCCGGGTGGAAGCAGGGGGGGGGGGCTGCGTTTCTGGTCCTGGTAGGGCGGAGCCTGTGAATCCCGGGGCAGAGTAAACAAGGAGGAAGTGGAGGCCGTCCATGGTGGTTCCCGAATTGGTCCGTGGTTCTACACACACACACACACACACACACACACACACATACACACACATATGCGTGCACGCGCGCATACACGCACAATTGAATAAATAATAAAAAAAAATTAGAAAAACAATCAAAACGAGGTCTTATAAAGAACTAAATATGGTCCAGTCAGATACCAAACATCATGAATATGCAAGTCCATTACTTTGACTATGCAGTGTTGCCTATGCAGTCCTCTCACGTGAGTAAGGCATGTAGGGTGACGTGTACCGCCTGACCCAGCGTCAGCGAGTGATATAGGACACGAGCAGCTTAGGGGACAATTCCCGCGTGCTCATCAGCAAGGCAGGAGAGCTCACGCCCACACCGGGAGCGGAGGGAACTGGCCACAGGAATTGCTGAGAGAGGGCCACAGTTTCTCACCAGCCAATCATCTGCCAATTTCCAACCAATTCGCTCCCTGTCTTACCTACCACTACAAGAACGATCCACTCACCATGTGCTGGGGCTTCTGCCCACATCGATTAGACGATTGATGGATGGCTTGCTTGCCCAGCGCTTGGACTGGTCGCCTTAACTAAATCTTTACAAATGTGCCTAAAAGTTCAGCCTTCAATTGCCAAATTGGCATCTGTGCCTAACTGCCACGTTGGGTGAGTAACTGCTGGACTACAGCATTTAGCAAATAGTGACGGAAAAGAAGTCTGCACATATTCCATGTTTTTAAATATTTTTTTCAGTGTGTGACTTGAGGAACTCATAGATGTAAAGTCTCAGGCATAGAGGGCTGACTATATACACACAACACTTTCATAATGTTTCTTCCAAGAATATGAAAACCTCCCCTCTCTTATACATTTTATTAACAGAGATGGCCTTGTTTGAAAAGAAGAAGACACACCCCTGTGTGTTTGGAGGCTTATCCACACAGCTCCTCCCCGTGAGAGTTAAAGCAGACACTTCTGAGAACCAAGCAGGGCCATCAGCGGAGGAAGTGAGAGGGACACATCTGCCCACTCACAGTGCGACTGTTTCTGATCTAAGGGACAGTTTTCAAGGGACCAGCTCATGGCCCTCAGCATGAAGCTCATGGCCCTTGGTTTGTGGGCCAAGCAGACTTCCTGAGAACCTCTTCTAACCACCCCATCCTCTCACTTCCTTTCCTCGGTATCATTTCCAGCCACCCCATCCTCTCACCTCCTTCCTCCGTATCACTTCCAGCCACCCCATCCTACGGTCATTTACACGCTCCTTCCATAATCTCAACGCTGCCTGCTTTCTTCTGCACCCACACGCCCTCATGCTTACAGCTGCATGCCACCCACAGTTTGGCACTCAAGCCCCCTTCTCGCGCAGCACTCCCCCTCTTTGCGAGCAACATCTACCCTGAATGTTCTCATGATGGACGCACCACAGCAAAACTACTGAAAACACAGCCCCGCTGCATCACAGAGCCACACTGAGCACCGTTCCTCGGGCACAGACGGTCTGAGCTTGCGATACGGCCGCGGTGCTTATCTCTGAGCCAATAGCGCAGCCCAGGGTCTCAGGACTGGTTCGGCTGGGAGAAGAACCGAGACAGCTGCTGTCACGACAGAATTAATGAACATCGTGAACTATTTCAAGAGACAGTCAGAAGTGGCCACAGCAACTCCGTCTCCATCAGGAACACATGCAGAATTGAGTCTGGTTTGTGGGAATTGGGGGGGCAGGGCGCGTGAGAGGCAGTGATTCCTCCCAACTAGAAGGAAAGGGAGGATGGGAGGATTGTGTTGAGGAGAGGGGTGGGAGAGGGATGCTGACAGGAAAGAAGCTCTGTGTCTGGAAGAAAGCACCTGAGGGCATGGGAGGGCATGGGCGTAGGCTGTGAATGAAGGAGGAGGGAGATGAAGGGGGGAAATGAGGGGGGAGATGGAGGGGGGAGATGGAGGGAGGAGATGGAGGGAGGAGATGGAGGACTCAGGGGGAAGGAGATGGCAGACAGGATGGAGGTGGTAAGAGGACAGACGTAGAGGACGGGAAATGGAAGATGCGGGAGGGTGGCGATGGCAGGGGGTCAAACACAGGAGGCCCTTGAGTATCTTGCTAAGATTTCACTTCACAAGGAATTTCAGAGTCACCAGAAGTTTCTAAGGAATCATAAAAATGTCTTTAATTTCCCCAAGCGCACACCTGCAGCATGCGCACTGGGGGCTACTCCACCACCTACCAGAAATGTTAACCTCTCGGCAATTCTTTTTCTGGGGACTGACGGGACTCTGGGGGCGGAAGAGAAGGCGACGAGAAAATGTGTGTGGGCTCCCTGCCAGCAAGCACGCTGCAGACAAAGACGGCGTCCACGTGCCAGGTGCGGGCTGGCAAACTCCGCCGAAGTGAGTATCTAAGGACCACAGCCGCCTCTTAAAGTACAAGAGTCTGATTTATCTTGTCTTTATTTTAAGAGTCTTCTGGAGGAGATTCTGAGGATGAATCATGAAGCTGCAGAGATAAAACTCTGGGTGCTCCACCTCCTCATCCAAATGTTTCAGAGAATCTGCGTCACCAGCCTTCAATGGACAAGGAGAGGGCAGAGAAGGGGGTGCCACCTCTCTCTGATGCCTCTCCTCAGTTTGTATCTTGTATTCCACGGTTAATATCCCAAAGTTTGTGGGGGCTCTATTTCGGTCCATTGGAACTTTACCTAAAAGCACACTCCTACACAGAGTTGTGAAGTTACACATTTTAATGACTGTGTGGGGGCGGTGGGCGGGCCAAGGGCGGGAGCCATGTTGGAAGGTTTTCTGTTTCCATGAAACAGGAGTTTGAGCCAGTGCAGTCCGTCAACTGCCAGGAAAAATACCAAGCACTGCTGAAATCGGGTGGAAGGGCTTGGTGCCGCCCACTGTGGGCTGTGCCCCCACAAAGCACAGTGGCCACGCAGGCCGGCATGCTAGTCCCAAAGCCCCTCTTGATTATGACAAAACAATCCAATGTACAATACAATGAATGTCACCCAGAGAGTTCTTTATTTATGAAATCCAGGCCCTGGGCAAGTAAGCCAGACTATAGCCAAGATTGCAATTCTGGGACAACAAGAATGGATATTTTACCTCCTGGGGGGTGGGGTGGGGTGGGAAGTGGGGGTGGGGATGTGTTCAAGGGACAGAGCAGGGGGGGAAGAGCAACAGGACTTTCCCCACATCCTGACTCCTCACACTGAAATTTGACCTCAGGAAAGACCTTCCTCCAGGCTATTTGTGTAGCTTTCAAATATCTAAAGATGGACTGTTCCTTCAACTATCCTCTCCACACTGATTTTTCACTTTATTGCCCTTTGGCTGGTGAGCGGGGTCAGTAGTAACACTGATTCTTTAAATTCCTCTGTGTTACTTTTTTAGTGGCAGTCCACAGTTGAATTTTGTGAATACTCCTGAGTGCTTTAAAAAAAAAAAAGTATATTCCCTGTCTGGTGCTGAAATGTAGACATGATCATTGGATCAGAATTGGTACTGGATATGATTTCAGTGCTATCGATCCTGACGATTGACAGGGGCGAATCCCACTTGTAAATGTGAACCATCATTCCGGATGAAGGCTATGCTCACAAAGCATAACCCGCTGACAGGAACTTCAGTGTTGTGAGAGGTCTGAATGGGGCAGCTCCAGAACCTTCTCTGAAATGCTCCAAAAACCAAAACATCTGCGTTCTAGCAGTGCGATATGAGTGGAATACCCACACGTGAGCTGGCGTGAGGGTTTGCGGTAAAAGAAGAAGAAATCAGGTGTATTGGAAAGACTGTCATGGTGTGCTCGTGCAACAGGCACGAAACACAAGGGAATGTCCAGTCCAAATTAGGAAATCCCCCCACCAAGGGATTTCATTACATTTGCACAAATGTCCCAAATCCCCAGATCTCCTGGGTCCAAAGAACCATTTCCTCATGGGGGTGAGAAGGGAAAAAAAGACTGAGCCCAAGCAAGGTTAAGTGACGTCCCTCCCACATCCCATCTGACAGGATGAGGTCCAGAGCTGGCACCCCATGATCCAGACCTACCAACTGCCCCCTTGTGACATCTGAAGCTCCAATGCAGACCACCCACCTCAGATGTGTCTTGCCTTCCCATCTCCTTTCCCTTCCCTTTCCTTTCCCCCTTTTCCTTCACTTCCTCCTTTTCCCTCCAAGTCTCTTCCCTTTCATTTTTTTCCTTTCCTTTTTCCTTATCTTTCCCCTTTCCTTTCCTCCCCTTGACTTTCCATTCCTCTCCTTTCATTTCATTTCATTTCCTTCCTTTCTTCTTTCCTTTCTTCCTCCCATCTCTCCTCTCCTCTCCTCTCTCCTTTTTTCTCTCTGTCTCTGTCTCTCTGTGTCTCATTTCCTCTCTGTTGAGGGCAGAACCCAGGGCCTTGCACATGTTAGGCAAGTGATCCACCATTAACATACAACCCTCATGCCTTATACCTATTTTGAGACATTCATGAGCACATTCCCCGCCAGACACCCATGCTAAACCTAAGCTATTTCTAAAACCCTTCTCCCTTTTTGTTTTTGGAGGAGGCTGGGCGAAATGACCTAGTCACAGTGGGATCAAACAGGTGTGAGCGCGTCGTCCATGGGGATTCCCTTCCCTCCAATGACCAGCATGCTTGTCCCTTGTCCATCCTGCACCCGCCTGGTGCTGCCGATGCCACGGGAGTGGGTCTTAACCATCTCACATCCTAAAAATACCAGCACAGAGTAACTAGTGGTCTGTAACTGCTTGGTGGGTTAACAGGAGCCAGCCAGCATGGGAAGGCTGGGGAGATACGTTCAAGAACTTTCTGAGTGTCTAGAAGCAAAGAAGAGGGGACTCCCCCAAGAGCTAACATCGCTGGTGACTGGATTGGAGGAAAGGCTCTGAGCAGGACGGGACGGAGAACCAGAGAAGAGACGGGTGTGGTCACTGCCTTGGATATACTGACAATCAAAGGGGCTGTGTGCAGAGCTGAATGCTTCCCAAATAAAACTTGAGTCTTCAGAAAGGAACCTGGAGGTTTGTGAAAAGCTCAAGACTTGCAGCGTTCATTTTAGGCGACACACAGAAGGAAAATAAAAAGAGAGAAATATCGCTTAAAAATGCTCCTGGCTTCTAACACGGAGGTCTGATTGCACGTGGCTGGCACTTTGCAGCTTTCAAAGATGTGGATGAAGCCGCAGATAGAGCCTTCCTACCAGCCCGCTCCTACCGGCCCGCTCCACTAGGCTGTCCCGCGGCACACTGTCCACAGCCAGAAAGCGTCCAGCCAGCACGGAGGCACGGGCCGCCCACCCGGGACACCCTCCACCAGGCAGACTGTGGGAGATACTGAGCCGTCCGCGTCTGGAGCTTATTAGCTCAATGTTCAGAGAGAACCCTGTGTTCTAGGCACCGCTCTGTGGTCACAGCCTTGGCCAGGCGGAATGAGAAACTTCTGGAAGTCAGACTCCCAAGTTACCCCAAGCTGCTCTGGGCTGTTGTAGGCGCAAGAAAAGCAGGCTTGGCGGCCTGGTCACAGCCAACTGCACAGCGATGCTGAGTGGCGCTGAGAGCTCGTGTGTCGTCTGCGGTTCACTCCCGATGCAGAAGCCAGCAGGTGCAGAAGCTGTTCCCATGTTCCCGTGTTCATGTTTCCATTGACATGGAGTTTGTGGTGGGTGATTTTCTTTTCTGCCCCTCTTCAGGCAAAAGTAAACGCTCTGCACAGGTTCAACGTGGGTGAGGCTCAGCGAGGATCCTCAGGAGACAGCGCGGCCGACGCGTTTCCACATACAGAGCTTTCTCAGGGGTGTGAGGGGCACACCCTGGACACGTGTGGGATGTGTCCTGAGTACCTGCTCTCACCCACTCTCTACGTTTGCCCACACCTCTCATCCATTCACTCCAAAGTCGATTCTACCTTGCTCTTTGTGTACATGTAGGTGACGTTTCTTAGGACTCTCTCGATCCGTGAGGCAGTGGAAACATCACAAGGCAGAGTCTGTATCCCCGCAAATGTTCACGTATTTGCTCACTAGGAATATTGCATGGGATTCTCGAGCCGAGAATAGGAGTCTCAGAAATCAAAGTTGAGGTCATCACTGTTCTCTATGTGTGTGTGTGTGTGTGTGTGTGTGTGTGTGTGTTTCACATGTGTGGATTTACATCTGTGTGTGTTCATGTGTAGGTACAAGAGGACACTTGAGGTGTGTGCCTGCAGAGCCCAAAGGCGACATCGAGAATCATTCTGGATGTTTCTTCTACCTTATCGCTTCCCTCTATCCTCTATTTTCCGAGGCTCCGTCTTCCAGAGCTGGGAGTACAGGGCACTGTCTTAACATGAGATCTGGGGATCTCACTCGATTCTCGACATACTTTTTCCCCCGGCTCACGGTCTGTGACATTGTTAAGTCTAGGAGATGAACTTCATGCAGGGAGTGGCTGGAGAAGATGGCTGGGAATAGCCGGGTTGATGATTTGCGCTCGCACGTGTGGGCGTGCCCTTGCACCCCATGGCCCCCCAAATGACCACCCAGGTTATGCAAGCTGCGGAGTGTGCGTGCATCTGTGCGTGCCTGTGCACACACACCTAAGCTTGACCAATAACTGAAAAACTCACAGCTTGCAAAATCAGCCACAACTCTCTGCCTCTCCAACATAGTTAACTGAATAACTGCCCACGCCGGCGTGAAGCAACCCAAGGAGCCGAGGGCTGAGGCAGCGCGTTCCTCAGAGGAAGAGGCAGCCCTCCACCCACCCCAGCACAGTCCTCCACAGAGCCAACGATCCAGCCAGCCGGCCGGCGCCGAATGAACACCCACTCCCTGCGAAAAATGCTCACATTCTCACTTGGTCTACACAGAAGAACCATCTAGACGACTCGTCTCTCTGGCTCTGTGGAAAAGGACCTGGACGACATCAAAGCATCGTGATGGTGTCTCACAGCGACAGCTGCCAATTCCCAGAGGAGCGAGACAGAGATTCCCGGGCAGGATCTGCTGGGATAGGGTCTCATTTCCGTGACTAAACTGGTTGTTCGGTCAATGGTAAAAGTGAGGTGAAGAAATGATGCTGCTTTTCAACAGGGATGCGTTGAGGGGGAGGGGTGGCCTGGGATGGGCTTCCTTTGGGTCTCTACTTCCTCCCGCCCCATGTCCAGATAGTGCCTGGCACAGAGCAACTCTGCTCCTTCCACCCGCGACCCTAAGCTCGGGCGTAGGTGCCTCTCACTGCAAAGGAGCACCTGGGACCTTTACGCTTTGGTCCCATGGGAACAGCGCTCTGCGCCAAGATGTGGCGTCAATCACCTTGACCTCAAGCGCACATCTCAGTCGCTGTGTCCAGATCACGAGCAGCCTCTAAGTGTATGACAAGGCCTGCACAAGATGACCATCATAGCTAGGTCAAGGGCACGTCCCCACCACTGTGTCCCATGTCATTCAAAGTCAGGCCCACCCCCAAAAGAGGATCTTGCTCTCTGAACTCTCCTGTCCAGGAGGCAGAAGCTAAAGGCCGTGACACCATGCAGCACGGGGTAGGAGTGCGGGGATCACCGTTGGAAGGAAATGAGATCCTGTTCGCATGAGCTCAGCTAGCCCTAGAGCAAGTGCAGCGTGTGCGGACCCCGCCCACGCGTGCCTCTGACCGCGCTGAGGAAGAGGAGTGTGCCGAAGCACCTGTCGTCCCCACCTGCCCTCAGTCAGCACTCATGGAGCCTGCGTGCAGGGCCGGCGGCAGACGGCCAGTAGCCGTGTGACGGAGGGCAGTGGACCACCGCAGGAAGAGCGAAGCTGGGGGACCTCTGACCTGCGGGGACGATCACTCTGCGCTCGCTCGTGGTCATGTTGGGGGGCGGCAGGTGCTTCTCCTCCACGTAGCTGCCGTAGCTCATCCCCACGGTGTCAGGGCTGCCCACCATCTTCCCGCCTTTGACCATGTTGCACTCGTCCGGAGAGTTCCTGGGCAGAAGAAGACAAACTCCATTAGCCTAGACCACAGGGGAGCTGTGGCCTTGTGAGAGTTGGAGAGCAACGGTCCAGAGAAGAGGGTCGAGAGCAAGGGAGAAAGGTCAACTTCAGGACTTGCATGGTCTGAACATTGTGATCCCGCAAGTTCATGCGTGGAATCTGTAGGGCTCACAAATGGTATTGGGGGGTAATTTGGATTAGACGAGGTCATCATGGTAGAAGCCACAATGACTGGGTGAGGCCCCCTATAAAAGGACAAGGGGCCAAGGAGATGGCCCAGTCAGTAAGTGCTTACTGTACAAGCATAAAGACCTGAGTTCAGATCCCCACATCCATGGAAAGGCTGGGGAGATCCCAATGCTAAGGAGATGGAGACGGGAAGATCCTTGCGGCTGGCCAGCTAGCCAGCTTGGCCGATCAGAGAGCCTCAGGTGCAGTGGGAGAGCCTGTCTCAAAAATGAAGGCGAAGAAGGCTAGAGAGATGGCTCAGGGCTGGAGAGACGGGCTGCGCTTCACAAGCAAAAGAAGACCTGAGTTCAGATCCCCAGATCTCCCATAAAAATGGCAGGTGGAAATGGCAGAGGCCTGCAATTCCAGCTCGGTAAGGAGGTAGAGCAATCCAGGAGGACTCTCGAGTTGACCCTTGGGAACGCTACAGGCACACATACTCACATGCCCGCCTGCACACAATAAGCAAAAACAAAGAACAAAATACAAGTGGAGAGAAAAAGAGGAGACACCCACTGAATACTGACCTCTGGTCTCCACAGATGCACACACATGCACATATGTGCTCCTCCATGCATATGCACACACATGCATGTACATACACACACACGCGTACACACACACACACACACACACACACACACACACACACACACGAAGAGATCTCCTTCACCATGTGAGGGTAGAGTCTTCCGGAACACAAGGAGACAGCCCTCGGCAGACAGGGACCGAGCTGCCCCCTGAGCCTAGCCGTGCCATCTCTGGAACAGTGAGATTAGACCCTGTTGTTTTGGCCTTGGCAGCCTGGCAGCCTAAGGGAAACTCAGAGCACACGTGTGGAAGGCTCAACTGCCAGCTGCCCTCTATGCCTCCAACCACCCGCCCCTTGCCACGTGCAGACTCCGTCCAGGACAGCCCACCAGGAACACTTGCCAGGACAGGAGCTGGCTGGCGTTGGTTCCCCTTGAGTAGCAGTGAACGGAGACACAGGTGGAGGCAGAAAGCCGGCAGGGGTCGGACCAGTAGCAGGACAGCGGCTGAGGGTTATTGGCCACTGACCCCACAACTGACCACATCAACCATGACTGCTGAGACATTCATGGTCTTCTGGACTGATCGTTAGACAGACATGCCTTTCTAGAAAAGGAAAACTTGAGAAGGTTTTTTTTTTTTTTAAGTGAGATTTGAAATCTTTGGGACAGACGGAACCAAGCAAGAGATCCAGCTTAGCTGGAGAACAGAGAACTACGCAGATGTCTTCCGGGTGGGTTGAATGTGAAATGTCCCCCAAGGTTTGAGCACTTGGTCCCCATCTTGGGTGCTCTTTGAGAAGGTTGTGGAATCTATGGGAGGTGGAATCTTGTTAAAAGAAGTATCTCACAAATGGGGGAGGGGAAGGGCAGGAGGTTGAGATAGTTAGGTCCTGCTTTTCTATTCTCTCTCTCTCTCTCTCTCTCTGTCTCTCTCTCTGTCTCTCTCTCTCCTTCTAATTGCTTTTTGCTCTTGTCTCTGTATAGTCTCTGACTGCTATGATTCATACTATCCCCTCTGTAAGCCAAAATAATAAAACCTTTTTTCCCATAAGCGGACAGGCTCAGAGTATTTTCTCTCAGCAACTGAAAGGTAACAAAAACACCATCATGGCTAACCACAGCGGCTAACCCTGGGTCCCTACAGCAGGACTGTCTCCATACTCTTGGGGCATCTTCTCGAGTGGTTTCTGGGAGTTCCTCTCAAGCTCGGTCCGGCACCTGGATTCTGTTTCCTTCTGACTTCGGGTTTGTTTCTCATCCTCTTAGGAATCCAAGAACCATCAACATCTTAGGACGCTATTACTATGCAGAAGGTTTGGTTCCGCCACGGCGGAGCACTCGTGGGTCCCCTCAGAACCCTGTTCACTGGAAGGAGCTTTGCAGTAGATCCTCGGGGTCACAGAACCACAGACTTGCTGTGGGCTACACCTTCAAGTCTCCGAGAAGGTCAAACCCATGCGCCTCTGGGCAGGACGGGCTGAAGCGGGAGGAGAAAGTCACTTCTCACTGAAGGGCATCGAAGATCTGCAGACAGGAAGGACTGGCTGAGGGACTAGTTCCGCCCCCTCCAAAAAAAGAGTCCTGCCGAATTTGGGGACTTGGAAATACAGATTATCATTCTCAGCATCCTTGACTACTGGTCCAGACATGTGCAGGAATCTCAAGGTTAACATCTGGTAGGTGGGTGGCAGCCACTGCTGCCCAGTTGAGTTCCCACGGTGATTCAGGATCACACAGCCCTCTCTGGTGCATATGCCCACAGCTGTGCTAACATGCGGGCTGCTTAAAAATACCAACAGCCTGTGTTCCCATGAAGTAGGCCCTGTGTGTTTCCAAAGCGGTTGATACACGCAGGATTCTCCGTGATGCTATTTTTCCTGGCTTCAGACATTTATCTCTACAAAACCCGTCCTAACATCAAAACACAGACTATCTTCACTTAAGACTGAGTTTCCTATTCCTTTGGAAAATTCCGTCAGAGGAACGGAGTGGGAATAGTCTCCTGTATCTGTCTTGAAGACAGAAGTTACCAGAAACAGAAATGAAGTTCTTGGGAGAAAAAGACTGAAGATGTTGGATGGTTCCCAGGTGTTGGGAACGTGAGTCATACCTGCCATGTCTAGATTGGACCATTCGCTCATCCATTCCTGTAGCTTTTATTGAGTGTCCTCTGTATACCAGGTACTGTCAGTTCTTTCTTCTTCAGTAAGGCCGTGAACCTGAACGTGGAGGCCAGCAAGATGTGAAGGAGACTGAGCCATTTCTTTTTTATTTTCATTGAACTGTTAATAGTTTGATTTTGTTATCCAAGGACAAGAACTGTCCTCTGTACAAGGACCCAGAGAGCTTTCCCAAGGGGCTCAAGGAGACCCCGACGAAGCTGGAAATAACCAACTTTCCACAAAGGAGACATTTGACAAAATGTACCTAAACTGTATTTAAATGTTTAAAATAGAATCAAAACCAGGTGTGGTCAACACTGAAGTAGGTAAATCATGAATTTAAGAGCAGCCTGGGCCACGTAGAACATTTGAGGCCAGCTTGGGCCACATGAGAGGCTGTGACTTAAAAGAAACAAACACAAAACAACGGGGGGATTTTCAAGGAAAGTTTTGTTTACATTTCCTTAAGATTTTCACAACACCCTTTATTATATAGTTATGAAATAAGACCATTAGATTCTATTTTCAAATCCTGTCTGTACCTTTACGGAATAAATAAAATGCATGTATTTTTTAGCCAATGTATTTAGTTTAAGTATCAGAGGAAGATGGGATGAAGTCATGATTTTGACTATTGTTGTTTTAAAAATCAGTAAGTTTTGGAGTTCACTCAGTGCAGTATTTTCTAATTCCATTCATTTTCCCGCACATTTCGAGACCGCATTCATTACTTCTGAACACAGTTCCACTGTGTGTTTGCAGCACCTCGTCACTATCCGTTCAGTCAGTCATGGATGTCTAGGTTGGTCCCAGTCCCTCCGCAGTGATGAGCATGGAAAGACAGGTATCTCGGCCGAAGAGTGTATGGTCAACCAGCCCATGTCCTCCCTTATGTGCAGGTCGCAGCTATGAATTTTTGGAGTCGTGTCTTATAACTGAGGGCTGGTGGGATCACTCAGCAGGTGAAGACGTTTGCCAACAAGTCTGATGAGCTGAGGTTGATCACCAAGGCCTATATGGAGGAAGGAGAACTAACTCCTACAAGTTGTCTTCTGACCTCTATAATTGCGCCATGGCACGTGTATATGACCTGAGTGATAAATAAATAAAGGTAAAAGAAAAAAATTTAAAAAGCCAGCGTGCTGGACCTTCAAAAGGCAATTTTAGCGCTGCGGAAATTGTCTTAAAAAAATGTCCTCGAGGTGTATGTGAAGACAGTGGTGGCAGTCAGTCATGACATGGACTGAATGGGGCCCGCACAGGGCAGTCGGGCCGAGCTCCCGCGCATGTGCGCACGCCTGCAAAGCTGACGTCCGCATCACTTTGCTTTGCAGCTGCGTGCCCACACTCCTCCCGAGAACTTCCCGAGTTGCTTCACACCGTGGTACGCGTTCCATGAGATGGATGGACATAGGCAGCATGAAAGGAAACTGAGTGTATTGGGGGGGGGTGGATCTGACTCAGATCTGGACCCCCAGAAAGAAAATGGAGGATGGGGACAGAAAAAGGGACCTCCGTGAGAGCCGTGGACCCAGCTTCTGAGATTAAGGGGCGCGCAGCCTAAGAGGAAACCTCGTTTGGTTGCCATGCCCAAACCTCTTTTCTTTTTCTTTAAAGACGTACTGTGCCTATAAAAGCATCCTGGGGAATATAAAATGAGGTCTCTGGTCTTTGGAAAACAAAATAAACTTGGCCTGTGACATTCATTTTCTCACACTGGAGTCGGCTTGCAGCAGGGTGGATTCTGTCATGGAAAGAGCCCGTGGTGTGATGGCAGTTGTGGCTATGAGCCTGCTGGGCGGGGCCTCAGCCCCCCTTGTGTCTTCACCGCCCTGGTGAGAGTGAATGGTACCTATTTATCCAGCTATGCCACCGCGCAGCCGACTGCTCCAGCCATGTGAAAGCTGAGATTGAAGCTCCCTCCAGTGAGCAGAGACACGGGGCCTAGACACAGTCCAAGGTGAGTCAAGATGCAATTGAGGAACCTGGTCCTCTCTGCTTTTGTGGGTCCAGCCGACCTTCCAGATCTATCAGAAGTCTGAAATAAGGGCAGCCTGTGAGACGCTCGCTGGGCAAGAGAGTCTTGCTGCCAAGTCTAATGACCTGAGTTCAATTCCGGAACCCACGTGAAGATGGATGAGCAGACCCAAACTTCACAGTGTTGTCCTCTGACCTCCGCACACATCCTCTAGTACATTCACGAACACTTGTGCACGTGCACAAACACACACACACACAGAATGATGATAACAGTAATAATAAAATCTGTCTGCTCGTCAAGATCCGTTCCTCATGCTGTTATGTCCTGTGCCTCAGGACACAGCTCGTCCCCTTCCCCACTACCACCCCGTTGCCTCGTTCTCCAGCCTCCACGGCTGGAACATTCCAGAGCTCTGCTTTCTCCCAGTCTTCTTTCCTGGGATGAGGGTTCTAGTCCTGAAAGCAATCTGGCCCGTGACCTCAGGGCCTTGGCATAAACCCCATGCTCCCTGGTACTTCAGAGCACGTGGGCCCGGGGTGTCTATATTCATGCTCACTTCACAAGTGTGTGGAAGAGCTCTCTCCCTCTCTCCTTCTCTCTCTCTTTCCTCTCTCTCTCCTCTCTCTCTCCTCTCTCTCTCCTCTCTCTCTCCTCTCTCTTTCTCTCTCTCTCTTCTCCCTTTCCTTCTCTCTCTCCTTCTCTCTCTCCTCTCTCTCCTCCTCTCTCTCTTCCTCTCTCTTTCTCTCTCTCTCTTCTCTCTCCCTCTCTTTATCTCTCTCTCCCTCTCTCTTCCTCTCTCCCTCTCTTCCTCTCTGTCTCCCTCTCTCTTTTTGTCCCTCTCCCTCTCCCTTCCTCTCTCTCTCCCTCTCTCTCTCCCTTTCTCTCTCTCTCTCTCTCTCTATCTCTCTCTCTCTCTCTCTCTCTCGCTCTCTCGCTCTCTCGCTCTCTCTCTCCAAGCACTGCCCAGCATGCTGGGGAGACATCAGTGTCCCTATTCTCCAGGGGCTACTGCTTAAATGGCCTAGAACTACCTCTCTGACTGCAGGGCCCCTGCCCTGAAAGGTCACATTCTAGAGTTGAGGATGAAGCACTCATCTTGCAGGCATGAAGACCTGAATCTGATCCCTAGAGCCTGGTGTGGGGGCAGGTACGTGAGACCCCCATGCTGGGAAAGCAGAGACTCGCTGGCCAGTTGGCCTGGCCTACTTGGTGAGCCCCAGGCTAGGGAGAGACCCCTCAAAGCAGAAGGTGGAGGGCACTGAGGGGCACCATCCGAGGTTGACCTCTGACCCCCACACAGGAACACCCCACACAAAAGATCACGCTCTGTATCGCCCCAACACTCCTCTGCTTGGCCTTGGCTTTGTCTGTTTCCTCTGCATCGAGGCCATGTCTCTGCCCAAGACCGCTGGGCATCTGCTGTAGCCGCCTGCCAAGCCCACCTCCACGCGGCAGGCCCAGCCCCAGGAGTGTGTTGTGCGGTGTTCTTGACGCTGATAAATGGCGGGATGGAAATCCGAGTGAATCTCCTCAGCGGCACACGGGGCTCCTTCCTCCCGTCACGACTGCGCACGGGAGGAGGGCGGCTGGCTGACCTTGACCATCTCTGAGGCTCACCTCCCTCCTTCTAGAAGACACTGAACGTCTTCCAGGGACTCGATGAGGACGCCTTAGATGATGACTGAGAATTCACTCTGCACACTGCGAAACATCATGCAAGGCAACGCAGTAGCTCGGTGTGTGTGTGTGTGTGTACATGTGCATGGCTGTGTACGTGTGGGTGCATGTGCGTGTATACATGTGTACATATGTGTGGATGCATGTGCAGAGCTTGTGAACTCTTGTGAGCACATGTGGACACATGTATACATATTGAGTGCATGTGCATGCGTGAGCACATTGTGTGGGCACACATGAACGTGATTGGGTGCATTTGCATGTGTGGGCACACGTATGCATGTGCATGGCTGTGAGGTCATGTGTGGGTTATTTACATTTATGTGAGTGCATGTCCATGCGTTCATGTGTATTCATGTGGTCACGCATTTATGTGTTTGGGTACATGTGCATGTGTGTGAGCATGCAGCAAGGCTTGTGTTCACATCCGGGTACATGTATGTATGTGGAGGTGTGTGTCTGTGGGGGCAAACACGTGTGGAGGCACGGGAGGGCATGCACATATGTGTGCACGTGGACACATGTGTTATTTGGTTCCTGGGTTTACAAGGCACCTCAGTAGCAAGCTGGCGTTTACCGCGGTGCATCTTGGGTCGGGGAGCAAGCTGGCGTTTACCGCGGTGCATCTTGGGTTGGGCAGCAAGCTGGCGTTTACCGCGGTGCATCTTGGGTCGGGCAGCAAGCTGGCGTTTACCGCGGTGCATCTTGGTCGGGCAGCAAGCTGGCGTTTACCGCGGTGCACCTTGGGTCGGGGGGCAAGCTGGCGTTTACCGCGGTGCACCTTGGGTCGGGGGGCAAGCTGGCGTTTACCGCGGTGCATCTTGGCACGTGGCTGTTCTTTTATTAGATGCACGTTTATCTTCCCGCCTTTCTCCACGGGGCATTAGGCTCATGCAAGGTAAGAAGGTGATTATGAACCCGCATGGAGACTTGGGGTGACTGGCAGCTGTGCCCTAAGAAGCAAGGGTCAGTTCCATGGGGGGACTGGCCCTCCACACCTGGGTCCCACCAAGTGGCACTCTCCTCTCCAGCCTCCTCAGCACCCGCACTTGGCGTTCATGCAGCAAACCGCCTCCTAATCAGGTTTCACGGCGTGAATGGAAGTAAGTCCCCACAAAAGGTATTTTTAGGACCCCAGACAAGGAGGGGATTGTCTGGAGAGCTCTGGGTAATTTGTGGGTCTGCTTTATTTCTGAATCAGACGTGGTGGAAAAGCTGCTTCAGACCCCATGGCTGAGTGGCGGGTGGAGTTCGGCTGATTCATGTAGCGCTCTGGGCTCAGAACGAAACCATAGATGTCTGTCTTCACGCCTGCATGTTATTTTTACCCCGGCTAAATATTCTCTCTTACACCTGGAATCTCGGCCTCTTCCCAATAACCCTGCTCCTTCCCCTCTGCGAAGCAATCAAGGACAAAATTAATTTAAAAAACTAACTTGCCAACAGTTGGGTCTTTGTGCCCCTGAAAGGAGCTGGGCGTCTCCTTATTTAGATTTGTGCTTCTACTCGCAGCGTAAAATAGCCAGCCGCCTGACTGTGCTGCATGTATGTCTTGAAAACCGTGTGCTGGGGATGGGGCGAAGATGTGTCATTAGAGAATGTGTTTAGAACTGGAATGGTCTATAGAGTAAGATTTCCAGGGTTAGGGGGACTCTCAGTGGATAAAGGACTGGCTGCACAAGCCTCAGGACTAGGGTGCACATTCTCCAGCACCCACATAATGCAGGAAGTCCCCAGGGACTCAGGAGCCAACTATTCTGTGAATATAGTGGCCAAGAGGGATGAGGGAGGTCCAAGGGAATGGAGTTCCTGGGAGCTTCAGGTACAAAGGACGAAGGCAAAGACTGACACCCGAGGTCGTCCTCTGACCAGTGCACGTATGTAAACATCCTCACACTCACATACACAAATGTACACTTGCATGCACAAATGTGCACACGTGCACACACACACTCATACAGGATTTTTTTAAAGCAGTTAGATAGTAAAGATCAGATGCGATAATTTCTCTTTCTTGTCTTAGTTTAAAATGTTTTCATATTTCAGGGAGGAAAGAATCCCTGAACATTCTGGCACTTCAGGTTTTTTTTTTAATGTACAAACAGGAAATGTAAATTCTGGTAAACTGAATGACTCTATTTTCAAAGCAAAAATAAGATGTCAGAGCAGGGTCCTTTCTCCCGCCCCTCTGCCACCAAAGAGAAGTCACTGGTACCCTAAGGAGAAACTTGTCCCTCTGTCCTTGACAAAGCACTGGCTGCCCCCTCTGCCTCTCTCAAGAGCGCAAAGATGGCAGAATGCTGAGAACAAAGATGAGGAAGCGAGAGTCAGGGAATCAGCGCAGAGCCTGTGGGACCCCCTTCCCTGAGCTTCCCCTCTGGCCCCTCACATCTCACATCTCTTCAGAGCACTGAACTGAGTTCTGCCAAGACCTGAGGCTGCTGTGAGCAGAGGGTGTCGCTATGGACTGACCTGGTGTGCAGGGTGAATTCCACGTTGAAACATAAACCCAATATAGTGGAAGTGGGAGGTGGGTTTCAGGAAGGTACTAGAACATTAGTGTGGGTGCCATGGGACGGTATGCTTAGCCCCTCATCAAGGAGACCGCCCTAAGTCTCTTGGGTCATATGAAGATGCAGCAGGAAACCATGTGTTGTGACCAGGAAGCAGGGGCTGAATAGAGACCACATTAGCCGGTGTCTCACTGCTGGACAGTCTCTGGAAAATGGGGAAGACATTTCTGCTTACCAGCCACCCAGCCCAGGGTGTTTTGTTATAGCAACCCAAGCTGCCTGGGGGGTTCGCCATGACAGTAGGAAAAACCACTCATTTGAAAGTCTTTTGAGCATTTATGGCAGCCCAGCTTGGAGGGGGGCCGACTTTCATGAGCAGACAAAGACAACTTTCATCCTGATCCAAGCTGGAGCCCTGGGGCCCAAGGGAGGCATTCGATTAGTTCTCTGAGTGTCACTACCCCAGATAATGTGCCAAGGTCTACAGAAAGGGCAAGAGAATATACGTGATCCTAAACCCAAGTCAGTCAAAACAAAAACAGGCACAAAGAGACGAGGCTGTGAGGACGGCTAGTGAATGCAAAAAGTTGACTTGCACATGAAGCGCAAGGGCCGGGCACTGAAAGCCTTTCAGCCAAATTCACCCTGTCTGTGGTCGGTGGGGCCAAGCGCCGTTCCTCACATTCATACTGGACTGTGGCACTGACTGCCTGGGTCCAGCCCCAGTTGTAATGTGAGGGATTTGCGGGAAACCACGGAAGCGGACCACCAGCACTTATTCACATGCTTGTGACCCTGGAAAGGAGGATCCACAGAGGGACACCGTGCCAGGCCAGCCCAAAGCTGAGGGTCACTGCACAAGGTCAGACCAAAGCTGAACACAAGTCTGCAGGGCTGCTCTGGCCAAATGAGATGAGAGTAAGTGATTTCGAGATCTACAATATATACAAGAAAGCCAAATGCAGTCTGTGGCTCTCTGAGCAAGATCTGTGTACACACATACACATATGCACACGCATGCCCCCAAATGCGCGCGCGCGCACACACACACACACACACACACCATGAAAGTAACAGGGAAGAATAAAATCAGCAAGGGTGAGGTACAGGGGCTTGAACCCACGGCCTCGTGCATGCTCCGCAAGCCCCCTTTCAAATGAACCACGTCCTCAGCCCTCTCAGGATCTTTCCCCTCAGACCATCTTCGCAGCAGCGAGCATCATGGAGCTGTGACGTCTTCCTACATGATGGGCATGTGTCTGGATCCTTCTGGAGGCTGAGGGCTGTCCTGTTCTCCAGTGGCTATCACCGGCATGACCTTTATCCCTCCTCACTGTGACAATCAAAAATGTCTGTAGATATTGTCAGATGCCTCCTAGGGGCCAAAGCTTAGGCCTGGGAGGAGACCCCACTGGGGGGATGGGTGAAGGCCTGCTGCTTCACACGGGGGAGACAGGACGCACCTCCCATTCTGCCAAGCGCAGTCCCACTGCGTGGGCTTTGCAAGAGAAGCCAGAGCTTCCGGGTTGGTACTTTTCTTAGCTTGGCTCATCGGCAGCCCGTTTGGTCTCCAGCCTCTGCACCGTGGGCCTGTACAGTCCTCCCTCCACACGCTGAGAGTCCAGCACCAGGTTCCCTTTCAGTACATGCAGAACACCTCGCCCCTCCCCGCCTCCACCACCGAGCCTGACACAGAGCCCTGCCGGCCCACACCCAAGAGCCAGGAGCCCCGGTGAGCCTGCTGATCCGACGTCCTTCCCTCCCTGGCCGTCGCCAGCCTGGCTCCAGCAACAGACAAGGCCCCGCGGCCTCAAGGTCTCTACACACTCCTCTCCTATGACTCCACGCCTTGGCCACTAAATGTCAGTCACAACAGCGTCCTAGTGGTTCTAGAACATTTCAAAGTGACTTCAAGCCAGGACCTTCCATGGTATATCCTTAGAATGGTGATTGCGCACAGTAGGTGCTGAATGAATAAATGAATGAATAATGGCTTGATTCTGTGGAAAGCTACTGTATCTGAGGTCAAAGGGCAAGTCAGGATCTTATTAGCAATTCCCTTCATTTAGAACAGTCTTCCGCTGCTTAGACAAGGGGCCCTCTTCTTCCCTGTCTTTGTGTCATTACTCAAATGTCACTTTTTTAGGGGTGTCCTTCCTGGGCCGCCCCATCTGGAGCTGCTTCACTTGACTCCTTTGCATTCCCTGTGATCTGACGTGTTGTGTATTTTATCATGTCGTCTGACTGAATTATCTTCCTCCCTTGCTAGAAAGTGAAGTGTAGCAAGGACCTTCCGTGGCACATCTTTAGAACAGTGACTATATATAGTAGGTGCTCAATAGATGTTGCTGGTAAGTGAATGGCTGCTTCTGCGGAACACCAGTGTTGCTGTTCGCCTGCATGGTTGCTGATAAAACCACCATCGAACACCTTAAGGGAACAAGGGGTTTATTCTCTCTTACGATTCCTGGCTACAGTTGTTTCTCCACCTTATCAAGAGAACACACACCATCTCTAGGGCCGAGGGAACCGGCCTCACCATCTCTACATAACAGCTGAGAGGGGGACGATCTTTACTTGCCAGACCAGCATGTCTGGCCAAGTGTACACAAGGATGCCGACTTCCTCAACCAGTCTCTGTATTTTATTCACCTGTCCAGGGCCTAGTCCCACCTATCATGAATTGGGTCTATCCCATCAACTAGACAATCTCTTGCAGGTTCACTCTGGGCTTAACTCAACTTCCAGTTGTCTACAAATGTGTCCAGACCTCAGACCCTCCATCATCAAGTTGACACCTGGACTATGACAATCACTATGTTATCAACCTGTCAGATGACCCACCCCTTGTCCTATATGACGGTGCTTTCAAGCAGTGCCACCTCAGATGGGCCTCCAGAAACTGCCACCAGGAAAGTATGGCTGACGTGCACAGTAGAATATTTTTCAGTTATAAAGAACAGAGTTATGCTGTTTGCAGGAAAATGAATGCAACTAGAGATGGTCGCATGAAGCAAGTTAAGCCAGTCTCAGAAAGACAAATATCACACGTGTCTTCTCATGCGTGGGCTCCGGATTTCATGTAGATATCATACAGATACAGAAGGCAGGTTGGCAAATCTGTGCCTGTGTGTCTTGCTCTTCTGCATAGAGCTTGGTCTCCCCTCGCAAATGAAGGAGTGGCTGGCGACAGCTGGAGGTTGGCAGGCACTGGTACCCTAGGGGGTCCTTTGCATTCCCTGCAAACATCTGGTTTCAGTCCTGCACACTTTCTGCCCACTTCCCACTGTGTGGTCCCCCGGGGGCTTCCCGAACGGGAGACTGGAGTGAAGACAGGGTGAGGGGGGTGGGCCCAGAGACACCCAGTGCCCACAGGAGCCTCTGCAGCGAGCCTCCCAAGGGCAAGCACCCTGCTGGCTGGGCCACACCTGCAAGGAGCCCCCGCCGGCCTGGGGAGCGGCGGCTCCTGTCTCCCTGGCTCTTCCTTTATTCTTTCCCGCAAAAAACGATTAGAATGGCAGGAGGTCTCCCTGTGCTACTTGTATTTGATTTCAGGAGCTTGTAAGTGCGTGAGGGTTGAGGTCTGGCAGCCTCCTGCTGCGAGGCGCTCCCCTCCTCCCAAAGCACAGGGCGTGGTCCTCTGCAGTGGCAGGTCACTGAGAGCCCTGTCTTCTGGTAGTGATCGGTGGTGGGTCCTTTTCTCTCTCTCTCTCCTCACAGGCCTCAGCGACATCCCTTCGGAGGGTCTCCCCGCACTACCAGGGAGGTGAGAAGCCTCCAGCTGCAGAAGCCGCTGCTCGGGGCACAGACAGGAGGAGCCACTGAGCCAGGGGCCAGGAGCCGGGTCAAGACCTTGGCAGATGTGCAGGATGCAGGGAGATGCCAAGGTCAGACCCTGAGCCCACCTCTGGGGTTCACCTGCAGGGAGCCGTGCCCACTCCTCAGTACCTGCGCCCTGAGTCCTGCACCGGCTCCAACCCCTGCTGCCACCCTGGAGCCTCTGCTGGGCCCACATCGCCCAGGTGCCCACTCACAGCCTCCAAAGCACAGTGGCACGGGTACATGTCCGTGCGTGTCCTTGGGGAGCAGGGCTGCGTGCGCATCAAGACCTCCCCGGTGCATCTCTGGGCTTGGACGATGTGGGACTCCACGCAAACCACAATCCGCAGGTGTTTCCAGCCAGTGCTGTCGGCTCTGCCGCTGGAGCAGAGCTGCGCCCTCTAGGGCAAAGCTGCTCTGCCTCCTTCAGACTCAGGAAGACACGCTGCTGACCGC
Source organism: Typhlomys cinereus (assembly GCA_023101885.1). Classification (NCBI taxonomy): domain Eukaryota; kingdom Metazoa; phylum Chordata; class Mammalia; order Rodentia; family Platacanthomyidae; genus Typhlomys; species Typhlomys cinereus. The sequence continues at coordinate 793,517 of JALPQD010000516.1, read as the reverse complement.
TGGCACATGCATGCGGCCAGATGCACAGCAGAGACTCAAATGACTAATGCCCAGCTCCCTCGGTGCCCCGGACCGGACACTGCATCTCTCAAGGACCCAGAGCGAGCCTGCCTCGTGCAACCGTCAGTCTTGGAGTCCCCCAAGGAAAGAGCAGCCAGCATGATGTCACGCTCCTGGAATCCCAGTGGGTGGGAAGCAGAAGCAGGGGGCGCAAGCTCAAAGTCTACCTGAATGAGAGCGAGACCCTGTCTGAACAAACACAGGGATGGGAAAAGTGAGGTGCACAGAGATGACAGACTTCCTGGAGTCGGGGTGGCTCTGCTGCTGCCCACCGCCCCTGTGGCCCCCCGAGGCCTCTCCCAGGCCCGGGGACTGGGCTCCCCATCCACACCACTCTTGTCAGCTGAGCAACAGACTCTGGCATCTATAACGTGCAGCACTGACACACTGAACATTGAAACATGCACGTAGCACGGAGTCTCTTACAGCCACGGCAGGGAAACTGTGCTGGAGGGAGCCCAACATCCCTGCCTTCCACCCGGGTTCCGAGTCCTTTCAAGCGATGGATTTGGACTAGCCAGCAAATGCTTGTTCAGCAGTTTCCTCGCCCATTACAGGGGACAGGCTTCCTCAGGGACTGGGTGGGGGTTGATGAGCTACTAGGTGATTCGAGGGGGCTTTGCCCACAGCGGAGCCCTGGAGACAAGAACTGCTCTTAGGTCTTTACGTACAAGACAGAGAATGCAACATTTACAATCACCATCTCTCTGTTCCTGCGATTACACATTCATTTCCCTGGACACACACACATACACACGCGCACACATGCATGCACGCACATACACGTGCATGCACGCACACATATGCATGCATGCACACACACACATGCATGCACGCACACACACGTGCATGCACGCACACATATACACACATGCGTGCACACATAGGATGGTATATGACAATGGAAATTAACGCCGCTTTTCGACACTCTATGTAATGAGAGGCTCTGGGCAGCAGGGACAGTTGCACATCTGCCAATACCCGCTAAGTGCGAGGCACATCTCTGTGACACACTCCACCATGCTAAGTGTGAGGACACATCTTTAGGACACACTCCAGCAATGGTAACTGTGGGAGACACTGGAGTTTGGCCCCAAGTGTAACTGGAGACAAGAGCAACACGTACTAACACGCGGGGGCAGCAGGACAGAGGGTGGGTGGGGGGATGCGAGGTGGGCACTAGAGCAAAGTCCCTCCACAGACACGCCAGAGCCTGATTTTCAGGCAATAAAAGCTCAGAAGTGAATTCTGCCATATGTGGGCAAGTCACCCCCCCCAACCGACCCTCAGGCCTGAGAAGCAGCAGGAGCCACCACATCTTCAAAGAGAGTTCTTGGTAAATACACTACCGGTTTTATAGCCTCGATCCTCAGAGCAAACCACTGCAGAACACACTTTCTCAGAAGTGGCCAGACGTTACCATCCAGTGGCTTCGCTTTCCGCAGCCATCTCTAGCGAATGAAGAATTTCCACTTGGCTGCTCGGCGGAGGGGAGGCGGGGAGGTCCGGGAGAAGGGAGAAGCCAGGAAGCCCTCTTACCTGGAACCGTTCACCTGGGCGGGGTTGCATTCCATCTTGATGGTGACCCTGGCCGGGGGTTGAGAGAGCCAGTCCTGTTGAGGGACCCTTGGGCTCATCTTGGAAGTCTGGCCATAGTCGCTGGAAGAGGATGCTGTCATCTCCGTCTTCGTCAGGTGTGGTGTTCCGTAGGCACACTCAAATAGCGACTGGTCCTCACTCACAACTGATAACGCCTCCTGAAAGCCAAAGAAGCACAGATTCAGGACACCTGCCCGTGTGACAGGTTCCACCGGTCATTCTAACATTTAGGGGAGCACATCTTAGGGAGCCTTGAAGTCCTGCCCTTCTATGTTTCATGAGAAAAGTTACCTTTGTTTTCATCCCACCACACCAGGAAAGTTGGAGCCGCCCAGCCTAGAAACACTCCTCGAAGCATCCCGGCCTAAACTGCGGCCAGCCAGGCAGTGCGCGCTTTAATCTCAATGCGAGGAAGTTGAATTTCAAAGGTCTTAGAAGACATCCAATTGCGTGTGTCATTATTTGACAAATGCAATCTCTAATTCAAGCGGACAGGGCGCAGAATGGTCGCGAAGATTAAAATACAGAAACGTGGAGGTTGACACCTAGGCATCTGGCAGAACCACCGCATCCTGGGGAGACTCCGCGGAGGAGGTGAGGGAGACGGGACACCCAACAACTGCCAGAGAGAGAGATGTGGCTTTTTCCATGCTACGTTAGCTGAACTCTGGTTTCAGCCGGTGGGTGCTTCTATGATGGTGAACATCTGGGTGATAAATGCACAAGAAAGAGAGAGAGAGAGAGAGAGAGGGATACAGGGAAAAGAGGGAGAGAGAGAAAGGAAGGAAAGAAGGAAGGAAGGGAAGAAGGGAGGGAGGATACAGAAAAAGAAAAGAAAAAAACCCAGATGCTTTCAAATACCAGGATGTGTAGAATATCTGGATCAGCGAGTAACTTTTTGCTCTCGCCTTGCTTTCTACCAATGTCTTTGTTCTTTTTCATTATGTTGTAAAAAGAAAATAGAAAGTTGCTGTGTCTGGGTTGCTTTGCCGTGGCTTTAAGTCACGCACACAGCTGGCCTATGGCTGTTTATATTGGATAACAGTCAGCGCAGGCAAATGTGATCTGGAGATTCCGACTACTCGAAAGTTTTGCTGCATGGCCGCTCTATGAGGCAGGTATGAGACAACCCAATTCGGTTTCTAGAATGGAAAAAGGGAAGTTGCCCCTTGTCTATCTCAGGCAATTGGCTGCACAGTTTCTGAAGACTCACAAGAGTGGTTGGGCTACACGCATGTGGTGGTATGTGTGTATGTGCTTGTGCCCACATGTGAGTGGGTGGGCACACACCTTTGTGTGCATACGTGGAGGCCGGAGGTCCACATCTACTGTCTTCCTCTAACCACCCCCCACCTTAGTTTTGGAGACATATTTCCTCATGGAATCCGGAGCTCACGGATTAGCTAGACAGGGTGGATGGTTGATCAGTCGTAGAGAACTTCCTAGCACTGTCTCGCAATGCTGGGGGTACCGGCCATTGTGTCTGGCTTTTCAGGTGGCTCTGGGACCCAGCTCTTCATTTTTGTTCGTCACGCGCTTTATTCCCTGAACCATTTACCACTGAACCACGGCCACAGATCTTTAAAAATTGAGCTTTGGCACCAGTTGGGAGAGGAAAGGGGAGCCACAGAGACCCCGTCGTCCATGACCCAGAGATGTCACAGGACAGCTGGCCTTGGAAGAGCCAGCTGAAACCAGTCAAGGAGAGGGGACGACACATACATGTGTTATTACCTGCGCACAGCCCCGGGGGCACCTTCTCCCACTGGGTGCTGGGAAACAGGACTCAAATGGCTCTCCCTACTCCTTCTTGGAGTTGGCCTGAATGAGTAAGAGCAACAGGACATCCTCACGGAGCAGTGTGTCTGAGATGAGCTCCTCCATCCCTCTCTAGAAGTATCTGAATCGCGCAATGGCACGAAACACTTGTCCACCCTGTGTAAATTCCATTGAACTTTCCCCGTCTCCCCACACGAGGACCCAGAATCCTCCTGGTCTCCCCAGTGCACCGGCTTCTTTGGATGATACACTGAGTCCACTGAGTGGGGAAGACATCAGAGGCGGCACCTCTGCCCGGCTCTCAGCAGAATGTCTGGGTAGTTAGCATCCTGCAGTCACGGCGCTGCGATGCTCTAGGACAGCACCGCTGGAGTTTAAGCTGGAACTCGAGGGGGAGAAGGCATCTAACTTACAACACAACCCCGTCCACGGACAGAGCATCACACACTTGAAGCCCAGATGTTGGGGTGTCAGAGCACTTGAAGTTACCAAGCTTCACTAGGGGTTGCGTCTCCTGGTCCCTCCAGAGCACGCGCAGCAGGGACGCTCAGCTCAGTCCCTGAGGCAGAGCACCATAGACCCCATAAAGCTGGGCTGATGCGTAAGGTGACGAGGACAACACACCAACTAATTTTTGCTGTGGATCCTCCTTTCCCACACCACTCGGAGGAGTTGCACCCCAAGATCAGAACAGCAAAGCCTCGCTACATCTTGCTGGACTGGAGACTCTAGGCACACGGGGCACTCAATGTAATGTTAGACATGGCAACATAGGGCTGGAGAGGTGGCTCACGGGTTAAGCCTCTGCCTTGCAGGCAGAAGGTCCTGAGTTCAGATCCTAGACCCCACATATAGACGCCAGGTAGAAGCGGGGGCGGCCTGCATTTCTGGTCCTGGTAGGGCAGAGCCTGTGAATCCCCGGGCAAAGTAAACAAGGAGGAGGTGGAGGTGGTCCATGGTGGTTCCCGGATTCGCCTGTGGTTCTACACACACACACACACACACACACACAATTGAATAATAAATTTTTTTAAAAGATATGGCAAGATGCATAAGTGTGATCTGCAGCAGAATCCGGCAGGAACCGGTGATATACATTTTACATAGTGAATGAAAGAGATGACCTGGGACAGAGTGAGACCCTCTGGCCACCAGACATGGCAAGATTGCAGCGACCAAAGCCAGAGTGAGGTGCAAGTGTGTGCAGTGTGTGAGTGTATGTGTGTGTATGTGTGTGCATGCATGAGTATGTGTGTGTGTATGTGTGTGTATGGTATGCATGTATGCATGCATGAGTATGTGTGTGAGTGTATGTGTGTGTATGGTATGCATGTATGCATGCATGAGTATGTGTGTGAGTGTATGTGTGTGTATGGAATGCGTGTATGCATGCATGAGTATGTGTGTGAGTGTGTGTGTGTGTATGGTATGCGTGTATGCATGCATGAGTATGTGCATGGTGTGTATGTGTGTATGAGTGTATGTACAGTGTGTGCACATATGGTATGTGTATGTGGTATATGTCTGTGGTATATATGTGTGCGTGCATATATAGTATATGTATATGTGTGTATATATGTGGTATATGTGGGTGTGTGGGTGCTATGTGTGTATTTAATGTATGTGTACATATATATATATATGTGTGTGTGTGTATGTAGTACCCGTGTGTACTTGTGTGTTGAGTGTATGTCTGCAGTGTTATGTGGGAGGAGTGTGTGAGCATGTGCTTAGGACAGAATCTCTCTCACATCTGGCAAAGTATTATTTCGACACATGGTTTTCTAAAGAAAGAAATCAAAGTTAATTGAGACCAATTTAAGGGGGACAGGCCCCTCACGAATGCTAGGGGTGAGAAGGCGCACATGCTCTCTTCCTATTTTAATGCTTCTCTCACAGTTCATGTGGTGTGAGGATGAGGAAGGCCACAGCAACCATGGCACCAGAAGCAGCCCCTCCATTGCTTTGGTTTGAAAACATTACCAAAGAAAGAAATATTGTCTGCACTGGAAACAGAACAAAAAGTTTTTTTTTTTTAAAAAAAAGTACATCAAAGAGTTAACTAAAATTGAGAAAGAGAAACAAAGTCTCTCTCTCTCTCTCTCTCTCTCTCTCTCTTTCTCTCTCAGATACACACACACACACACACACACACACACACACACACACATGCACCTACACATACATACGCAAACACACACATACTTACAAGCACATTTTCACTGTGGGACATAAAGATAAAAGCTGAGGAACCATTCAGAGCCCTGTGTCAATCAGAATATTAACTGCTAAAAGAAAGTCGAGCTAAGGACCCAGAGGTCGCTTCGTCTCTGTTTGACTACATATGTGGGTTCACCAATCCTTTTCCGAGTCTGAACACAAAGCCAGGTCCATCTGCCCAGTAGCCTTTGCCTGTCAGTTCCAGAACTTCAAAGCAAAAGCGTTCAGCCCGGATGGGACCCATCGCAGAGAGGAGCACCTACGGGTACCCATGAGCACGGGAGGATCCTCCTCCATCCCTGGGAGACGGTACCCATGAGCACCCGAGGGGCTTCCTTCAGTCTTGCCTTTGGTGCCCCTGACCCCCTGCTGCCCGGATGGCGCTGTCTGTCCTTCAGTCTCCAGCCAACTGCAACACTTGGCACGGTGGTTGCTTGACTACCTAGAATTCAAAAACAGCCAAAACCTGGCAGAAATGAAGCACAATCATTTAATATTCCTGCCTCTACATTACTATAAAAAGACCCGAATTTCATCTCGGTGTGTGCCAGTGTGGGGGGTGTTTGTAGTGTAGTTCCAAGAAAGTTGGGGTTGTCTGATGTGGCTGGTGGCTGCCTCCCAAGGCCACTTTTATGACCTTATGAAAAACACATAAATTCTAAGCAAAACTGCCCCTAAACAAAAGATACTGCTGTGCTAGTACCCCAGGACCGACGACCCTGTTTGAGCATTGAAAACGTCGGAACCACACGAAGGCCTTTCCTCACAAACCTCATCATGTATGGGCTAACAGCCAACTTCTGTTCTGGGAAAGGAGGGAGCGCCATTAGACTGTTTCGTGCTGCAGGACTGAAATGAATGAGTGCATTGAAGACACTCAACATAGGGACTAAAAACAAAACTTCACGTAGTCTCTATGTACTTATGGACATTTCTACCCAAAGGATTCTGGAAGGCGGGCAACTGAGGAGATGGCTTTGTAGCTCAAAGTGCATGCTGTCCAAGCACTGAGACCTGAGCCAGATGTGGCAACTCGCACCTGCAACCCTGACACTGGAGGCAGAGCCAGGAGCTCGCTGGCTAGCGGGCTGGCCAGCTGCAGCCAGCGCATTCTAGGTCTGTTGAGAGACACGGTCTCAGAAATAAATAAACAAGATAAGGAAGCAATTGAGGAAGCCATCCTGGTTGGTTTCTGACTTCCACATGGATTGTCACATACATGCACAAGTATCTGCATAAACATGGGTGTGCATGTGTGTGAATGCACACGTGTACATGCATACACACACAGACACACACAGGCATGTACATACATACACACATGCATACATACACATGCATACATACACAAGTAACTGCATAGACATGGATGTGCATGTGTGTGAATGCACATACATGTACATACACACATACATATGCACATACACATACCCACATGTATACATACATGCATCTGCATAAATATGGGTGTGTGAATGCTTTATGCACGTGGATACATACACATATATACAGACATGCAAACAGATATGCACACTTATACACACAGATATATATACATATACACATACACAGACATACATACATGCGCACACACATACACATGCATACACACACACACACACACACACACACACACACATGATTCCAAGGATCCCAATGTCGTCTGTAACACATGAATGCTTTGTTAGGCTTGTTCCAGTGCAAGCTAGACAATTGGGATTTCAGTCCAAACTTGTTTCTAATTTGTGATTCTCTATGGTTCATAAAAATACTCTCTTGCTCGTGCAGAGAATCCATCACATTGAAATTTTCTTGCAAACCTGGGAGTTGGTCAAGTGTTGACGTGGAGAAAATCGCACAGAACAGCCAGCTTGCTGTCACAGCTGGAGGGGCGAGGACCGGCAGGGAAAGTCTTTGTGCTTTTTCCAAAGCTAGGCAGACCGCCAGCCTTCGACCTCCCGGAAACTAGATTCCCAAATCAGTGCTCTGTGCCCTCCAGAGTTATGCAGCATAACGATTTTGAATAACAAATGGTTATGAAGTGGAACAGGGCTCTTAAGAACATGGCCATGCATTAGAACAAGGTTTTATCTCAGACACCATGTGTTAAAAGAAGGCTTTATCTCAGACACCCAGGGCCCATCCCAGAGCAATTCAAGGCAAGCTCTTCCTTAGCTTGTTCTCGTAAGCAACCAAGCAGGCTTTGCCACATCACCTAACTCAGTACACTGCCACCTCTAAGATAGCATCATAAACACCCCATTCATTGCTTACGAAAATGTACCAGGCTGAGGAAGTGTCTTAGAGACAAAAGCATTTGCCTTGAAAGCTGAAGGATCTGAGCTCGGATCCTCAAATTCCACATAAAAGAATGCCAGGCAGAAATGATAGCAATCTGCAATGCCTGGAAACCCCAGAATGAAGCAATGTCGCCCCTGGGCCTCCACAGGCACACACGAGTGTCTTGTACACATATCCATAAGTATATGCATGGACCAAAAAAAAAGTTAACATATAAATGCTTTGCATGCAACAGATTTTCACATCCTATTATCTTCATCTTTAAAAGCCATGATTTTAGTAACTTACTGGCTCTGAAAGCTGGTGTATCTTACGACCAGCTGGTATATCTGAGGTTGTGTCCCCTGAGGAATCTCAACATCATGGGAAGTTAGAGTCACGGGATACACCCGCTTCATTCTTGCCACAGACAGCAAACAGACTTCAAAAAGATGAGCAATGCCTATGGGGGCAGGAGGAGGAGGATGCCAGGCTGGGACTGGCCACCGACCCCTGGCCAGGTGTGACCAGAAGCAAGAAGGTGGGCAGAGAGGTCGCATGGCAGGGCCCTTCAATGTCTGGTCTTATGGCCGGGAAAATGACAGGTAAGAAGTGAAACCACTAGAGACAGGCAGGGAGGAGAGAGAGGAGGAGAAAGAGGAAACACACGCCCAGAATCTCACATGCTGGGATGGAATGAAGGGTCAGGAGGCCAGGGAGACTTCAAAGGTGGCAAGAAGCCCTCCTGGCACTGGCATTTGCTCTTCTGTGAGTCCAGGGGGCACGACACAGTGGGCGCCAATGTTATCTCCCAAGTTCTGCTCCAGGTCAGTGAAGCTTCTCTTGCCCTTGATGGACCGGACTGTTCAGAACCAAAGAGCTGGCCATGTATTGGGGTGTATTCGCTGCCTGTGGATGCCTGCCTTCTCTTAAATAACACACAGAAAATTTGGGCAGGTGAAAATCCTGCTTGTGAACATGCCAGGGTGAAAGCCACCATGCAGGCCTTTAATGAATGTCTGGACCTATGATCTTGGAACCTCTTTACCAGGCTGTCTCCAGTCCTGTTTATTTCCTCTTTATTTCCAAGGCAAGGAATCTATAGCAGATGCTTCTAGAAAAATCTAAACCCTTGTCCCATTTAGAGGGAGGAAAAGCAACATCAATAGAACAAACCACACACCTAGAGAAGGTCCCACTCTACCCAACGACTTCAGCCCAGCCAAAGCCCAGGAGTGCAGGGGCGTTCATTCTTAACATTGCAAGTCTGTGTGTGCACACGCACATGTATGCATGCGTACATGTCTATGTGCACGGGTATACATATGCACAGTGCCCACGTGTATATGCACGTAGAGGCCCGAGGTCCACCTCTGGTGGTATTTTCCAGTTGTTGTCCACTATGCCATTTCATTTTTACATATTTATTTAGCTTTTTGAGACAAGCTCTCTCACAGGCTTGGAACTTACCACCCAACCTCTTGATTGGCAGTTCAGGAAGCTCCAAAGATTTGTCTTTCCATCACGTTCCCCAGCACAGAGATCACAAGCACTGGAAACCACACCCATCTTTTTTACAAGATTTCTGGGCATCAAACCCAGGTCTTCATGCTTGAACGACAAGCACTTTATCAAGCTCCCCCATGAGAACTTACAGCAACACAGATACAGTCACACAAACCTCACTGCACAACACATCTTGTGATTGTACCTACCACACAGTACAAGTCACACTCTGTAAAGCAAAGCTGCCTTGTCAAGCCAGGGACCATCACTTTTGACCCCTCCTGATATTATTCCTTCTTGATTCTTCCAAAAAGGAAATGCTGATGTCATATTTAAATGCAGCATCTTGCTTGATATTCACATTTTTCTAATTTAACACATTGCTATTTTAGTCTTTCAAAAATGTAAAAAAAAAAAAATCTTGGATTCACCTCAAAGGAAAGATGTAGGCAAATGAAGTCTGTCTTAAGAATGGATTCCTCCAATCTGGTGTCGCTTCAGTATAAAACAATTTGTGGCTTATGACGCAGGCTCAGTGCTAAGACAGTGTGGTCCAGCACACACACATGCCTGCATTTGGGTGGAAACCCAAATATACACGCACGTGCACTGAGAAACAAAGGGAGCATAGGAAGCACGCGGCCTTGACGTCCCATTACCAGACCGTGTTGGAAGAACTTGGCACATTCCTTCTCTTCAAGCATGTTCTGGGAGGTGATGCTGTGTGGCCAGCACGAGGAGTCGGGATTTTCTCCCCTTTGCCCACTCCTCTCTCCAAGCCTTCAGCCCCTCTTCAGAGCAGACTTCAGGAGATCTCGCTTGGAGAGCTTGCATTTGAGCCACGTACTTTAGCACATGCCACTAATCCCACCATTGGGGAGACTGAGTCAGGAAGATAGAGTTTAAGGCCAGCTTGGG